>JAMKCH010015227.1:0-134317 GCA_023653785.1 Ophioderma brevispina | reverse complement strand
AGCTGTTTTCCATCAGATGGGAAAACTGAAGTGATTCAAAGAAAGGTTACAAATATATGCAGTGGGTAACAAATGATTGGTGATTGACAAACTGAGGAGTTTATACAAACATTATCCCATACCTGTAGCTTATTATTAGAAAAGTTACAGATATGATCAAAATACAAACACAGGAGTTGTAATATCAAAATTGAAAGTAGTTGTAATCTAGGGTTGGAAGTAACATTATTCATAGTATTATTAATATATTGCCCAAAATTTTACCTACAGAAGTGAAATACCCATTAAATTGATCTGCAATCTCCTTATCATCACAAGTAAAAACCTGCATTTGTTTAATATATTACAGGTGTGTATTCTTTGGAATTAATTTATTAATTTACTCCAATTGCCTAGGAATATTAATATTCTCATTAATAATAATTAGATTTACAGGTGTTCTTTCAAGATTTGTTAAGTTTTATTTTACTGGTTTATAAACTGCCTAGCCATTGCCACAGTCATGCTGATCGTTTTGTTTAGAGCATGTGAAGGAAGTAGGAGTCCCTGTCTTTTGGAAAGTTTCATATATTGCTGGTAATCCACTCAGAAGGGAGCCCTTGAATCTCTATTCTCCTTCACAGGACAATGGTATCACAAGCCTTATCACAAACAAGTCCCTCCTAAAAAAGTGCAGTAGGATTGTCAACGTCCGGCAATGTTCAACAGTGCTCCAATCAATTTTCTTAATTGTATCAACAAAATCATTATACATTAAAGTTTTTAAAGCATATTGAGTTCACTATCTTAGGTGGGTACTTTAGTTTTCTTATTCTTACGAGTTAAATAAATGAGTGAGTGGTCAGATATTCCTACACTGGAAAACACAGAAGTGAAATTTTATCTGGTTTGGAAACAAAGGCCAGATCAAGAATTGTTTGGTAGTTTAAGTTATTCTAGTGTAGTTCATTGAATTAGGCTTCATATGGAAGCAAAGTGTTAATTTTAGTAGAGTTAGTTCTTACATAATCTAAGTAAAATCCCAACCAATAAAACCATATCTAGTAGGTTGTGGAGTTTTTGGAAAATTGAATCTAAGACCCCGTTACACACGACAAAATTCTTAATTCGGACTAAGCGTTAACGAAGTTAAAATTGACAAGTATAGTGTGTTACGCTCTTCCCTTATTCAAAGAAGATTAATTTGCCTTAATTCAACGAGCCAAATCAGCTCGTTCAATTAAGGGAATAGTTATTTCTATATAAGAGATTCACTAGTGTGTACGCACACTTAGTTGAATTAAGAGGTGGGTGAGGTGATGTTGGTATGGGTTAACATACCAAGGCCATATTTCCAGTAGGCACACTTGTTTTCAAGATGGTTAGTTTTTCTATGTGACGCAATTGTACTTAATTAAGTATAGTGTGTCCGCACGCTTTTATTAAACTAATCAAGAGTAACTACTCTTCGTCGGAAATAAAGCAATTTTGCAATGTGTACGGGGTCCAACTTGTAATGTAATCAGCAGAAGAGTCAGGTGTCTATAAACAGTACCAAGAAGGATAGGCTTTGTGTGTGGTAACTTAAGCTCTACCCAAGTGCTTCAATGCCATTGTTGTGCAAATCAGAAGTTCTCAATGAATACCACACCTTCTTTTTATAGCACAAAACACCAACAAATTCCATATAACTGCCTTTAATGTAGAAGAAAACAAAACACCAAACAAGCCTGGAAAAGTCGGAACTCGGAACCTGGTTCCCTGGAAATTGATTTGGAGGGAAGTTTTGTCATGTGAATAAATAAATTACATAAGATGAGGGAAAAAATTTGGCATTTTTCCAGCCCTGACACCAAATAGTGAAAAAAATGGAGTATTGAGGAAATTGTTTATCCAGTCTCCCACAAGTAGACATAGGGCCTACAGAGACTGCAGCGTCTCAAAATCTGCAATAAACAGCTGATTGTGGTTTACACCAGAAGAATAACGCGAGATTCAATAAGGTTTTTTTGAGTTCAAACTGTATTGATCTGGTGCCCAAATCATGCTTGAAAATTTCTTTGGTATTCAATGTATTCAATGCGGAACGGCTTTTTCGATCTCAAGTCGGAATTTTGATACGTGCGCACGTATAGAAATTACAGAATCAGATTTAAAAGTACTGCCTGTCTTTAATACACAGATTGCAAGCCAAACACTTGGGGGTTTTATGTTCGCATATATCCATGCCAGTAACAAAAAAGAAAAAAATATGATGTTGTGATTTTTTGATGTTGCGGATTAGCAAAGAGCTGCTAATACCTTAAGAGACATGAGGAAATTTCCAGAGAGAAGCGCCTCATTTTTTCAAACCAGGGTTTTTTGAATATTTGGAATGCTTAATTACCAATGTATTAGACACACCTGAAGTGAAGAAGCCAAATACGCTGTTTTTATGTAAGGCCAAGTAAACAAGTAACAAAATTAAAACAGTTTTTTTTTTTTTTTTAAAAAACTTCAAAAAGTTGGTTAGGGAGGCATTATAATTGTTATTTTGTATTTTTTTTCAAAGACGGCCACCATGTCTAAGATGGCCTCATAATATATTTGAAGATGGCATTTCATCCATTGTGGAATAGTTAGTATGTATACAGAAGGTTGAAGAAATTGCTCAACAAAATGAAGGAACTCTTTAAAATAGGTATGAGTTCATTATAGTGCTCCGTATTTGTGTTGACTGCGTTTTTCCACTTTTTAGCCTTCTTTTTGGTGGTGTTTTTTTTTTTTTTAAATAACAAAATTTACAAAAACAAGTCAGTGAGCGTCCAAAATCGGAGCGGGGGGGGCTATCAACTGGTGTATTTTTTTAACGTGGCCTAATAAGATGATGTTGATTTAGTCACTTCTGTACGTGCCACGACAGAAATTCAAAGCATTAGTTTCCATATGGACAATTGGGATAGCAGGCAAGTTTCAAAACAAGGTTTGCGGTTTTCTTTCGTTTTCCTGGCGCTCTATGCAGAGCCCGGCGCCCTGTGCTCTGCAAAAAATAGAGGGGGCGCCCCCCCCTCTAAATCTGCCCCTGTTTACTAGAATATTGCTAATTGCTCACAAGGCTCTCACACACACACCCACACACACATTTGGACATTTATCGTATATCAACTAACGTTACGCGTTAGTTGATATACAATTTCCAAATGTTAAAAGATGAATATAAGAGGAAAAGGTTATGCTCAGCAGAACTAGTTTTGTCCCCGCTAATGGGGGTGGTGGAATACACCTCACATCACACTCAGCAATACTGCTGTGTGAGGATTTATTGGAGCAAAAGATAATTGACCAGATGCCCTTCCTGATGCCAATCCACAGTTTTCGGCGGTGGGCCTAGCCTTTGGGCGACCATGCCCACCATGCAAGGCAACATGTACTGGGTAACCACAATTTGCGCACCCACTGCAGCCTGCTCCCAGTTGAATTTAGCAGCCTTGACGGAATAAGTGCAGCACATACTGTACTTTATTCCATCAAGGCTGCTGAATTCAACTGGGATCAGGCTGCAGTGGGTGCGCAAATTGTGGTTACCCACATGTACTGGATGGCCAGCATTTTTTAAAATGCTAAATATATAAAGCATCACATTTATGATCAAATTGTCAAAAACTGCTATACAAAATGTTCAAAGGAATTTGCACACTGCCAGTATAGCTCTCCAGAGCGGTTGCCCTTATAGGTAGACCTTCCTTTTTCATTCTACCAGGGTAACCAGTTACCCTCCTCATCAGATTTCCTTAGAAACCGATGGGGGTGAGACGGGTTTTTTAGAGGAAGCCGCCGACGGCTCGGCCCTGGGACAGGTAGTACTGGTTACCAGGATACCAGTAGCAGACCCTCCAAGGAAACCTGACCTGACATACACAACAGAAAACAAAAGAATTTGCCGTAATTAGTGATAAGGCCCCTTCAAATTTAAAGTCAATTTGCAAATTTAATTATTATGATATGGCTATCATCAACAATCTAATTTGTTTCATTTTTAAAAATTCAAACCAGTCTGCCAATTATTACACGCCCATATTGACCCATTAGGTGTTTAACAACTGTTAAAGGGGCATTTCATGCCACAGCTTTAATGCCCCCCCCCCGACTTACCTAAAAAAAGTTGAGATTTTTACATCATCATGCGTGCCTTATCTTAGGTGAAAATTCAATCTGCTCTTGAAGAAATTTGTAATTTCTGTAAACTGTCTTTAAAATGGACAGAAATTACAACACAGTGGCCTATGGGGCAGCATGATACAAACATTTGCACACACATCAAACACACTATAGATCAAAATCAACTGCAGTTTTGGAAATAACCTTTTCTCAGGGATATCTAGTGAACCATTTACCAATCAATTGAGGTGCTAGGACCATGAAATGTACTTTAGAAATGTTTATATCTGAAGTAGCGAGGTAGATAGGAGGATAGTATTTTGAACTAACAGTTTTAACTGTATCTATAGTTAAAACAACATCTATATAAAATAACTTCTTGTAACCTTGGTGACCTTGTGTAACCTTGGTGACCTCATGTAACCTTAACCCCATTCACAAACCACAACAACAGATGACACTCGCTATCACTGGACCGCGATGAAATCATTTGAAGGACCATGTAGTAGGTATATATGCTGTGCCATTGATGCACTAGTTCACCTCTCCAAGTTAAAGGCCGACTCAGATATTTCCGATGAGGGCGCCAATCAATTTTCAAACAAATTGTGTTTTTTGCATGTACATAATGCTTGTCCATACACTAATCACTGTGTGAAATAGCTAAGCTCAAACGACGTCCTTCAGATAGAAAATCACAACTTTGTTTACAATTTCCGGGGATCCGGAAATTTTGTTATTCCAAGTATCCTATGGCAGTTATCTACACATAAATGTTTACTGCATCAAAACGAAAATTCCGATTCATCTCAAACTTTGGAAATGAGCATTCTAGGTGACTATATTTAGTTCTAGTGACTATATTAATTAATAAAAATATATTTTAAAAACAATTATTTCAGAAATCTCTGAGTCAGAACTTTAAGCTTATGATTAATCCCCCAGCCCCTGTATAGTGTTGAGAAAATAATTTGTTCTTTACTTAGTTTATCTTTTATTCTTATCAGTTCTGGGTCCCATTAATCCGTGTGATCTTGGGGTGACACTCACTCATGAACACGTGCAAATAGACAATACTCAATGGGTGACTGATTTTCAACATGTACCTCAGTGGATCCAGCCGAAACAGAACAATCCTGTGGATATCGAAAATCTATGGTGGATACATCATTACCCGTAAGTCTGCATGTCAGGGTGATGGTGGTTTTACAAATTCACATCACCACTTAATCACCACTGCATCATGTCCTAACTCTTAATAGTGGTTGATTCCACTTTTATTCCAATTCCCACTTAATCCAAGCTCATTTGGTCTAATTGCATTGGACCAATTCTCATTGCATTGATTCACTTCCCCGTTCAAGGTCTGATTCCAATCTGGGTCCAATTCCCATTTGTGTCCAATTGCCATTTGGGTGCAATTGCCATGTGGGTCCAGTTCCTATTTGATTCAATTCAAATTCCTTTCTATTCCCATTTTGGTCAAAATGGGAATGGAATGTGAATTGGACCCAAATTATAGGAATTTGACCCAATTATAGGAATTTGACCCAAATTATAGGAATTTGACCCAAATTATAGGAATTTGACCCAAATTATAGGAATTTGACCCAAATAGGAATTAGAATTGGGCCAAATGGGAATTGAACAAAATGAAATTTGGACCAAATGGGATTAGCCCAAGTGGGATGTTCCCTTCTTAATTATTTGATCAGCACTTAAAGGTGCTTGTTCCGATCGTCTTTGGGACCCCCTGATTTAACCGGAAATAGTATCAAGTTTGATTTCAGACGAAAGGCCATATTTTTCTCATTGTCCTCCCAAATTTCAGCTTCCAAATCCATTTCTTTCCCAAGATACTGACAAAAAACTGCCATATTAGTTTCAATGTAATTGGCAGTCAGTATGTACAAGTGTCATGCTCCCATATCAAGTAGAGAACACAATATACAAAATCGGAACAGCCTCACCAGGCCACCTTTAATAGGCCAAAGTTATTCTGGTTTTGTTCATCTGGGCATAAAAGTACAGGATTTCCTGTTAATGCATGCACATTTTAACAAATGCAAGCCTCGCACTCATTGCACCTGTTGCATTTTATTCTGCCTCTGCTATTCTCAAGTTTGCAAAGTGAAGAGATTTGGTTCTGACCACATTCATTTCCCACTTTGCCAACAGAGCCCTATGCGGCCCAGTGCCTTCTAAGGAAATATGAGCACACACCAATCCAAACAAAAATTCCCTTTAAAAACTACAGCAAAAAAACACTGCCTGCATCCGATGATCTGAAACGTGATGCCCCAATGACGGACACTATGACTTGCAGCCTTACCCCAGTCCTACCACACCTGTCCTAATCCCTTCATCAGCCCCCTTCCCAATCTCCACCCTCCCAAATCCATTTTTTTGAAGAACAGGAAAGAGCAGAATCCTGCTTATTATTCTTTAGATCTTTACCAATCCAAAACTGTTTAGACCCAATGAATTCCCAGCAAGTCAGGGGGTTCCACCGGGATTCAAACTGGGCCCCTTTGCACCAGAAGCAAACAACTTAACCACTACAGACTATACTCTCTCCTTTCACAATCTTTTGCCATGCCTTACAAAGTCTTTCCTCTCACCTCTCACCTCTGTTGCATGCTTTCCATATTGCATGATGCATCCCAACCACAACCCTTCTGTGTCCCTTCTCTCACCAAAAAAAAAATTAAAAAATGATCAAACACCAATTTTGTGATTTGGCCCAGGGCTAGTGAGAACCAATGTGGACTTGGGTACAAGCAGAAATGTGGGTCCTAAATTTTGCAGGTTTTCAAAACGAAGGGACTCCTGGTGGATGGATTGATTGCAAAGCATGCTTGTGATTTTCCTTTAAAACTGTACCAGGTAAAATTGGCAAATATGTGTTATTTGTGGGATCTTGGGGTTTTGATGACCCCCCAGTTGGGGAAACCGGCAAATTAAACACAGATATTCATGTTAAATCAGCCCTTTTTCTGATTCTTTTGCCCTGAGGCTGCGAGCCGGGAATTTTTGCTTGTGATGGGGACATTTGTTGCACTTACCGGGAAATTGCCTCCTCGGAACCACCGGGCTGGCTACGCGCCTGATGACCCTATTTATTTTTCTGGACCAGAAAGAAATAATCCACATGGCCCTTGTGGGGTAGTGCTTAGCCTGTGGAGTATCAAAAGGCAGGGTGAAATCTCCAATGCACAGGGATGCAAATTCAACAAGAATCACAGAATCAATTCTCGCAGGGATTCTCGTAGCATCAATGTTTGAGAATCAATTTTTCCATTGAATCTTGTATTAAGTGTTGTCATATCAAGTAAAATTTTATTCTCGCAAACTCTGAAAAATTGATCCATAATTGCAGTTAAACTTCTATATCCTTAAATTATATTTATGAGGTACAAGGTTATCCCCAATCTTACCCGGTAAACATACATACAACTTTAAAATTTAAGGGAGAAAGTACCAAAATTAACACCAAATTAAACTAGTGGATATGAGTAAAATATAACTATTTTCAAACATTTGTTATTCATTAAAAAACAACAAAGAAGGTACAGAAAACCCAGGACCGGTTTGGGAAATCCCAAACACAGGAGGGTATAGACGATACAACATTAGATATTACAAGCATAAAAACAACACACAAAAAAACACACAGACCACACCATGCAACCCACACATACGAGACCACCCACCACACCCACTCCCGCGAGCACACACAAACATTCCACACACGCACGCGAGCACACTCACACAGCATGCAACGCACTACACTCCACCACACACACACACACACACACATTGGATATAAAATAGAAAATCACATGGTTATATAAAATACCTGGGTTATGAGAATTGGAACTCAACATAATGTAGGGGCAAATTCACAAGAAGGGCTATGACGCGCGCTCCAAATAGTATAGCTAGAATGGAGAGCCATTACTTGAAAAAGAAAGTAAAAGTATGATCAGGTTGTAGGAAAGATGAAATTAGCTTCAATTACCAGCTTTTGAAAACAGAATTACAGAAAATGACAAAATTACGCCGCAATTTATCCACAGTAGATTGAATTTGCACATAAGACACTATAATAAGCTGAAGGTTCAGATCTTCTTAGGTATCCACAATTCATGATAATGGCTTTGTTGTGGTGTTAGGATTTATTCCGCTGAGTAGTAAAACCGGGCACCGGGTGTATCCTTGATACGGAGGCTCCTAACATGGTTCAGATGATGCATATCAGCATATTTGAAGTAAATGGGGGAGGGGAGGAGGCTGTGGATCACAAGATACCCACCGGGGGGGCGGGGGGCGGGGGTCTCAACTGTATTTTGGGTAGGTATTTGCCACCCCGGGATTGCACAAATACCCAAAAAAAAATGGGGTCCCGGAACTAGGTTTTTTGAAAATTTAAGAAAAATAAGCTGCCAATTTCCCCAATTTCCAAATTTCCAGCTTGTTTTGAAGGTGTTTCGATAACTTTGGTTAGTTAGAAATGCTTTGGACATGGAAAGTAGGGTCTCGGAACTGAAAGGTCCTAAAATGGGGGTCACTGGAGTCTGAAAATGAGGTTATTTATAGGTGGCACATATCCCATACTACTCCCAATGTGAGAACCCCACCCCTTTAAAGCATATGGTTATGTTAGAATTCTGCTGTATTAAGTTCGTCCTAATACTAGAGGTGGGCTAGAGGGTCATATTAACATAGTGCAGATCATTCGAACTCGGACTAGGAATGACAGACTTTAATGATACTTACTCTATTTTAAGAAAAAATGTGAACAAAGTGCAAAAAACCAGGGTGCCCCAAAGAAAAATAAAAAATGACTTTTCAAATTGGCCAAAATCATATTTTTTGACCATAACTTTATAAGCTTTTATATTCACCTTAATTTTTGTGCAATACCCATGTTTAGCATGCCAGAATCATTCTGTGCAATTCCCATCTCACATTTGACTATTTGTTTTCTTGATATTGCGGGTCTAAGCTTAAAATGGATGCGAGGCGATCCCAAAAAAAATGCACATCATATCAAAAGTTTTATATTTTAACTGGTGGGCCCATTCATCAGAATTGTTGATTCAGAGTAACACTTACTTATCCTTGTGGCATCAATTTAAAAATTGTATTAAAAACACACTCATATGTGCATGAACCGGTCAACAAACTTCTTTATGTGGGGGTTTCAATGGTGGGCCATTTTTGTCCCCGCCTGAACGACAGTTCGGGAGGGGGGGACTATAAAATGGGCTCAGTCCGTATGTCCGTATGTCGTCCGTATGTTAAAAATGTTAACACATTGAACATTTGAGTTCATATCTTTGTTTCTGAATTGAGCTAGATAGCCAACGTGGGGATACTGTAGGTGGGGAAACTCCCCTACTAACCTTGTAATTTGTTCCCCCAGGGTTCTCCCCTAGGTCTGTCAGGGGGGGGGGGAATGTCCGTCTGTATGTATGTCCGTGATAAATAAAAATGTTTAACCCGGAACATTGGTCATATCTTTTTTTTTGGATGAGCTAGAGTAGCCAAAATTGGGTATATTGGTTGGGGAAACACCCCTACTAACCATGTTAATTCATACCCCAGGGTCCTCCCCTAAGTCTGTCAGGTGGTGGGGGGGGAAGGTCAAGAAGGAAAGGTCCACTTACAAAGAAATGTTCAACATTGTGGACCATATGTGTACGATTTTCTGGAGTTCAATGAGGGCTACGTTGATTTAACTTGGTGGAAAGAGCAGGTTGATGAGTTCTTTCGACCTTATTGATTTTGGGTGTACATTGCTAATTGTATATTTCATAAATTTATGAACATTTCCCGCAGGCCTTGTGTACAAGTTTTCTGGAGTCCGTAAGGCGTATAATGATGTACCTTGGTGGAAAGACGTGTGCTGAGAAGTTCTCGAGCTGATTAGATTTGGGCGTATTTCGGGTAATTAAATATGCAAATGAGCTATTGATATGGCAGAATTTTATCAATGTCATGCGAGTGGAGGGGGGGGGGCCAAATCTACCACAACAAGGGTAATTATACCACATGTAGTACCCATGGTTTCATTGAAAGTTATTTTTAGTTTTGGTTGTTACACATGGCTAGTCTTTTGGGTTGCCAGCCTTTTTACATTTCTAGAAATGTGAATACAGTGCTTCCGCCACTTCTAGATCTCGTTTGGTTTGGGTCCCAAATTTTCAATGTGGTTACATATTTTTTCAAAAATCGGGTTGGCCAAATTGCATAAATTAATCATATTTTTTTACTAATTTAGTGAATTTTCAGGGATATTTTTGCAGATGAATTTTAAGATTCTGGAGAGTCATTTCACCAAAGGTAACAATTTTTTTTCAGCTAGTGTGGCCAAAATCAAGAGTGGACCGTAGTATCGCGATATTGGCGGGTCGGTGACAACTATTTTCAACGGTCATGCGTAAATACGAGTTCGCCTTGTTTTGACATGAATTAAAAGTTCGTCAGTTAAAAACCAAACATACACCATTTAAGTCAATTTTCAGGCAAAGTGTTCATAATAAACTTGTTCAAATTTTTTGTTAAAAATCACCATGTTCAATAGGATGGCACATTTTATGGAAGTACCCTCAGGGCTCAATTTTAGCAAAAACTATGCCTTTTCTCAGAAACGAAAGGTTTTATGGTGAGAAATATAAGTTGCATAGCATGATTGCTAACAGTGGTGGATTTAAGAAAAGGGGCGCTGTCAGCAGCTTATGGTGGGTCCCTTTAGCTACCATGAAGCAATGCAATGTCACACTTTATTATGCGACTATGGGGTTTCTGAGGGCCCTGAGAGCAATATTTTTAGGGGGGCCCCTAGCTGTCAGCACTGCCGACACTGCTGACTCCTTAATCCGCCACTGATTCCTAATACCCCCCCCAAACATTGGTATTGCCCAAATTAAGCAAATGGACCCAAAATATAAATTGAATTATGATCAAAAATAAAATGTGGGATCATGGTGATCGATTAAAGTCATCAATAGCCTGTGTTCAAGTGATCTGAAACATTGACCTTCGATCCCACCGGCCACCACCACTTCTACTAATTACACATTTGCTCCTCTAGCTGTTGATTTCACTAATTTTAGTTGTCGGTCCAATTGAGGCCTAGCGACCGCGGATCGACCCTCCTCACTAGCACATTCATACCATAACGATGCATCTGGTTTGGGTAGATAAATTTCAAATGTCCCGGCCTTGCCTGATTATGTCAAGATAAATGGGATGCGCCACTCACCAGGGGAAAACTTGTGGTGTTCGGCATTATCCCGTAAGTCATATAGAAAACGGAATTTGATAGAAATATTGGCGGCATTTGTGTTTTGTACGAATAACATGTTAAAGGTGCAAAACAGAGATTTGAGGCACCCACTATATTGTGTCGTAATAGTATTTCATATAGATTAACACACAATAGAGTTCTTACCTTGTGTGTCCGCTACAAAAATGTTCTTAAAAGTGGGAAAAGCGATTTGATTGGCTGATATTTCAATTAAAACATAGGCTAATTTCGTATTTGCTCCCTATACGAAATTAGAAGTTTCACATGTTTTGTACATTGCAGTATTTGTACCAAGGTAATATTTCTCAGCTTAAATCCTTTTTATATGGGGATATTTTTGATGGAGACCTATACAGCCAGGGCAAAATCAGTACTTCAATATTTTTAGGGACACCGATATTTGAAATCTCTTTGCACCTTTATAATATTCGTATCAGATGGCGTTTGCTTGAACTATGCTAAGGATCCTGTCAAGGGCTGTAGCTGAATGCATTCAATTCATTTTATTTATCCTATACCTGCCATGTGTCTTCTACCATCAAGCCATTAGTAAACACAGTACTTTAACTATTTTTATAATACCCTTGGCTTTAAAAGCAGACAGGGGATATTGTGCGCGTGCGAGATCCGTATGTGTACACTGTCCCGTTTGGTAGGTTTTCGTTATCAGGTCTTCTTCGAAAAGTTGAAGGCCGTATTTAAACCAGAATTGAGGGTTCATGTCAGTAGGGGTTCCTTCATATGTGGATGATGTCAAAGGTCATAACGAAGGTCAAAGGTCATCTGAGGTCATTGTGTGTGTGTATGTTTGGTTTCCCTTTGGTTAGTTTTCGTTTTTGCAGGTCTTCGAAGAAGTTGAAGTCCAATTTTAAACCAGACTTGGGTTAAGGTGCAATAGGGGTTCGTTCATATGTGGATCATGTCGAAGGTCAGAGACCAAGATCAAAGGTCTTCTGAGGTCATGTTCCAGACTGCCATCTTGCCAGGGGGATTGATGCAAGTTTACTTTGCAGTATTTCCTTCTCATTGTGATCCCTATCTTCTTTACGTTAAGGGATTATTCAGCGATTTTGTGAGAGAATCGAAAAAATGGTAAATGCATTTTTTAAACTTATAAATCAGGATAAGTGGTGTACAATTTCCATATATTGCTTAAATGTTGAAACAAACCACCCAATAGTGAAAAAAATGGAGTATTTGAGGATTTTTTCCCTGTCTCCGGCAATTAGACATGCAGCGACGGCATCAATCAAAAAATATGCACTAAATTGCTGATTGTAGTTACACCAGTACAAAATAACCACAGACTCAATAATGTTTTTTTTTTGATGTCAAACTGACTGATCATGGTGCACAATTATCACGCTGAAAATCGTGATATACAGCGGGCAAGGCTTTTTTGATCTCAAGTTGGATTTTGATACGCACGTATAGAAATTACAGAATCAGAATAAAAAGTGCTGCCTTGTCCTTTAATACATACGGATTTCAAGCCAACCATTGCAAGTTATGTTCGCATATCCATGCCAATACTAAAAATATAAAAATATGCATTTTGATGATTTTTTCGATGTTTTGGTGCAAATCGCTGCTATCCCTTTAAAGTGAGGTAGTTTTAGCTTAAAATTTGAACTGGCGAGCACCCACCATCATCTGAATTGTTGATTCATCATTTCCTGAAGATTAAAGCTGTATAACACTTACCATTTTCCCATGGTATCAATTTAAAATTTGATGAAACACTCCCATTGGAATATACAGGGGGTCAACAAACTTTCTTATATGTGTGGGTTTCAATGGAGGGCACTTTTATGACATAAAAAGCCTAACAGTTCTAAAACCCCAACACCATGTAATTCAAATTTTCAGCAAGTGTTCAGAATAAAACTTTTTGAATGTTAAAATAATTTCCAATAGGAAGCGCATTTTATGGGAAAGCGCTCTCGGAGCTCAATTTAAGTAAAAAAAACCCGGGGGAACCACCATCTTGAAATGATGCGTATAAGGCTGTTAAGACCCCCTTTTTCAGCATCGTTGTCACCAAGACTTCATGTTTTGTGAAAATTTTACCACTGTCGCCCAAAGACCCCTATTTGGGGGAAATTTTTTCCCAAGACCTATTTTTTTTTTTTAAATTTTGCAAAAATCTCACCCAAAGACCACATTTTGTGGGAAAATGTTTTGCAAATCTGGTTCACTGGAAAACCCCTTATTTTGTGGCAATTTGGCTCTCTCTCACCCAAAGACCCCTATTTTTTCAGTCCTCTGCCATGAATGCACTTGAGGGTTTGGAAGCAGGAGCCTTACACCCATATCCTTTACATATGCGAGTTTGAATTCTCACAATCAAGATTTCCGAGAATCTTAAATTCTCCATTTAATTTGAGTTTAAAAGTTTTTTGCAAGAACCTATTTGGATTCTTACATTTTTGTGTTGCCTGAACGAATGTTCATGGAGGCACATACTAATCCAAATTTCTGTGTGTCCATCCGTCCATATGTCCGTCCGTATGACTCGGTTAACCTTTATTAAAATGTCCTGCTAACACATGCCTGATTTCACTTTCAAACTTGGTAGGATGATAAAGTGAGGTGCCACAATACCATGTGTAGGTTTTGGCTGCATTATTTGCATATTCATGAATTTTAATTAGCTTATTTGCATATTTTCAGAAAAGAAAATTCGTTTAACCTTTTTGAAATGCTCTGCTGGCTAAACGCTATCTCCGATTTACTTCAAACTTGATAGGGTGATAGAGTGAGGTGTGTGTAGCTTTTGGCTGCTTTAGTTGCTTATTCTTGAATTTTTATTAGCTTATTTGCCTATTTTTCTGACAATTTGGTTAACCTTTAAAATGCTCTGCTAGCTAAACGCTATGCCCGACTCACCCCCTCAACTTGGTCATTTTGTTTAACCTTTTTGAAATGCACTTCCAGCTACAAAACATAACACTTCTCTCCAGTGCATTTGTTCTCTTTCTAATCATCAATGCCAAACTTCATAAAGGTTTGAATATATAGCGAGCACGAAAGCCGAGAAGTCTTTGCACCTTCAAGAAGTTAAAATTTTGCTTCTTCATTTTGAAGTATGAACCATTCATATCTTAATTGTATTTTATTTCTTAGTGTGATAGATTTCCTATCAACACTTGCTCCTGGACCACTGTTACAGAATAAAAGTATCTCACTTGAGAATTTTCTTGTTACTCCAATAAATGAAACTGTCAGAAGTGTCCATATGGGAATCAAGCTCCACCCCACTGTATTACAAAACAGATCCCTTAACCACTAGCTCAGTGAGGGATGCATGGCATGACAGGGATGGAATTTAGCTTTGCAGAATTAATTTTGTTTTTGTATCTTATTTACATGGGATGACCTGATTAGCTCTATACGTTTTTTCCTCGTTTGATGTAGATAATAATAATACTCATCTGTGAAGCTTCACACCGATATTTTAGTCAGTCTTGATGTGAGAGCTAAGAAGCCTATTTAACACTGCTCATAACAATCAAACCAAACATATTTTAGCTCAAGGATTTCCCAGTGTTTATGAGAAAATAGTAGCTTCCTCAGACACCAAAAATTTCCACCAAAATCTGGAGTTCTGGGGCCGAGGCTGTTCGTGATTGACCCATGGACCCACATTTTAAAACAAGTTTCTTCAAGTGATTAAAAATGATCTTTGATGTTCTTCAGATCAATACTTTTTATAAAATGGTATCGCACTGTATTTGGGGCATGTTTGAATGATAATTGTTACAGGAAAATAAAAAAATAATTAAAAAAATAGAAAGGACATTTGCATTCAGGTTTTAGGGGCACCTATTGCTAATGGAAACAATTACTCCTAGACTTGAAAAGAAAGCCTTACATGTTGTTTCTAAATTTCAATTTTATATGTGATAGATATAGCAACAAAGCTAATGTGTTTCTTTTGGATGAAATGGATGCATGGAAAGAAGAGTTGAAATTCTACCATAAAAATGGTGGCCGATCTATTGTAGATGTAACCAATCATGGAATTGGGCGTAATATTAAAGTCCTTGTGGAGCTTTCAAAGGCCACTGGAGTACATCTAGTTAGTGGAGCAGGTATGTATGAAACTTTAATACTATTGGTTTCAATCGCTTGGGAGTTTCCATAACCTGACCCATCTAACAACTTTTTTCTGACACACTTATGAATACGGAAACCCTTCATGGAATAAAGCACAGGTTTATTCCGTTAAGGTTTCCAAATTCATAAGTGTGTCAGATAAAAGTCAGATGGGTCAGGTTACAGAAACTCCCCAATTGCTTCTCACTTTCATATTTTGTGTTTGCCTTGTATCTTGCATCATGCCTTCATGTGGGAATTTCCGTAACTTGACCCATCTGACACACTTTTTTTCCGACACGCTTTTGAATTCGGAAACCTTAACTGAATAAACCTGTGCTTCATGTATTTGAAACCCTTGTATTTTCTGTGTTGTCTTTATATCTCATATTTCAAACCTTGTCCAAATGTCATCTGGCCCTCACATTTGCATGATTGCCTCTCGTACATCACCCTTGCAAGCTTTTATTAAGAATTTCAAAATCATATAAAGATGAATTAACATACCTGCCTGAGGCATATTTTAAAGTATCAGTGGTATAAATCATACAATGACATTAATTTTCAAGTATTTTTGCATGCAGGCTAAATAATGCAAAATATTTTGAAGACACATGATCAAGGGCCAAATGCACTTTAATTTCATATCTTTTCTGTATATCTTGGCCTGGTTGGCAGGTTTGATTTGACCCATGGGCTGAACCAAGTTCAGAACCACTCTTGAACCTTGTTCAACTTATCAATGAGAATCTTGGTAAGTTGGTTGTCCATATTAAAGTCACAAAAAATTACATAATTTACTGACTCAGTAACTTGTGACCTGACCATAGTGCAGAGCTTCTCAAATGGTGGCCTACAGGCCAAATCAAGCTCACCAACTGATGATATTTAGCCCACCAACCACTGCAAAACATACAGAAAAGATTTAGCTGGTATTCTGAAAGGGAGACTAACTTTAGACCCATGTTTAAACTAGGGTTTGTCCTACATGAGTGGACCTTTTCCTTCCAACATACTCTAAAAATGTGCCGTAACAGGTGAGAAAATTCCTCATGGATGGGCTGTTCTACATTTAACTTTCACAGTATTTTGAAAAAAGGTCCATTCATGTAGGACTAACCCTGGTTTAAACCCAGGTCTAAAGTTAGACTCCCTTTCAGAATACCAGCCTTAGAAAATAAAAGATATGCATAGCTATGGTGTCATGTGTGGGCATTTGAGGGCATGTGTGGTCCAGTGGATTGAGCGCTCGTCCCGCAATCCAAAGGTCGTGGGTTCGAGTCCCACTGCGGTCAACGTGTTGTGCCCTTGAGTAAGGCACTTTACCTTAATTACTCCTCTCCACCCAGGTGTATAAATGGGTACCAGCATTATTCAATGCTGGGAAAGTAAAGGACTCGCTGTGCGGGAGGAGTGGCGAACCCCCCACAGCAAACATAATACGGAGGAGTCTGGCCCAAACGCTAAGGAAAGAGAGATGGGCACTCCGCGCACGAGCTTGCTCGGCACGAGACTTTACTTTTTTTATGGTGTCATAATGGATGGGCATCCAATATGGTGCAAAATATTGAAATTCCATCCATTATGACACCATCTAAGATGGCCAAAACAAAAACAAAACATCTTTTATTCTCATTCTTATTTGGAATTGTGTTAATTTTTGCTTTTTATCAACATAATTTATATGTCAAAAATATTGTTACATCATTCTTTTTATTCATTTAAATAATTGCACCCCTCTTGAAAACAAATGTTTTAATCCAAGGAGCAAAAGTGAGCTGCGTAAATCGCATTTGTGTACAAACGTGACATGCATGACGCAGTATAAATGTGCCGTTTGGGCATGTCAAATATTTGACTGCATCGCACAATTGCTGCCTGCACTGTCCATCTATACCCAGTAATGGATGGAGCTCTGATCTAAAGCAATTGAATTTCTTTTTGAACATGATAAACCACACCCACAGGGATAAGACTAGAGAATAAAACGTATTTGGTCCTCTAAAATGTCTCAGATATCATTTGACCTGTGGACAAATAAATTCGAGAACCCCTTGATATCGTGACTCAACTTGAAACTCTACCACAAGTTGGCCTAATTTATAATACATTATTTACTCTTCACAATCATTACACAGGCTGGTATGTGGGATCACTCATCCACCTGATATACAGTCTGAGTCAAGAGACTTGTACTCAGTTAATGGTGGATGAGATCCCCAAAGGATCCGATGGATTAGATGCTAAGTGTGGAGTGATTGGCGTTTGGATCCCGTGGCCATTGCTAGGTATGTGTTATTGATTTCTTGATACCAGTCTAAGGTAGGTTACTTTAAAGGACATGTATCCTGAAAGTTATTGGTCAACTACTAGGTTCGCCTGTATGACCTTGCAAAGGAAACAGACACAAATCAAGATTCGCACTACATGTTTTGATGGTTTCTAGGCAACACTGACCTCCTAATTCCGCAAATATGCACATGTAATGCAACTTTGTCATCATTAGCATTTTGATATAGGAAAGGGTGTAATTAACAGCGGCAAAAATTTTGTAAATGAGTCAAAAAGCTTAACGATCCAACTTTTTTATCCCCCAAACTTTTTCTCTACCTTTCACCTCTTCTCTGATTCTCCCAGTCCCGGAGAGAAATATGAACTGTTCGGCCCGTTTGTTTTAGATGCGAGGTTGGTGGGGTCTTCAGGGTTGTTCCACTTTTTATTTTTGCATGACAGACAAAAACTGTTTCAGGTTATCGGGGGGGTGGGGGGACATTTAAATATCATTCAAGATCCATTTGCTTCAAATTTGTTTCAAGTGTTTGTCTGGAATTTATAATATTCAGCGATAAATATGATTGCATGATTTGCTAGAGAACAGGGCCGTACTCAGGATTTATTTGTGGGGGGGTTCAAAAAAGTGGACTTTTTTTGAGTAAAAGTGGACCTAACCCCCCTGAATTGCCCTTTTTGGACTTTTTAGCCTATAATATAGGCCTATTGTCTCACTAGCAAAGTAGAGTAAGAAACCCAATATTGTATCATGAACTGGTCTCTCATTCCTTGTCCAATTGTGAAACTCGCAGGTATGGCAAGTAATGACATTTATCTGAAAAGTTATGTTTTGGATTTGAAATTCTGAGCAATGTTGCATTTTGGGGCATTTTTTTGGCTTTTGTGTTTTGGGCATGAATTGTTTTGGTAGGCAAATATTATGTTGAATTGGTCTGTTGTCCTACAAATGTAGCTGCATGCTGTGTGAAAGTTTGAAAGCCATGGCTTTCAATGCTGGCCAAGAGAGGCATTGCATTTCAGCCTAGTCTGATACCACTTGGCAGTAAAATTTCATATCTAGCTGGATGACACTGACGTTATGTTATCAACTTTCAAATTATTACTCTCCAATATGTCCTTGATTGAAATTCAGTGGCTAGCTCTTTAGTAATATACATTTTGGTTTTCACTAGACCATACTTGGTTTCATTTTCAACTTTGGCTTTCAACTATATAGCAGTGGTTATATATGTTTTCAAGCCATTTTTCATCTTCTTAGGACTCTGTTGTGGGAGATAATTAGCTAACATCCTTTTGTCAGAATACCTTTTATCAAAACATCACAGAAAAATTTGTGTTGTTGAAACATTATATAACAATATTGAATACTCGTATATAGGATTTGTCACGAAAAAACTATGATCAGGCCCTTAGCCTTTTAAATTGTTTCTTATTTAATGGGCAATTAAATGTAGTGTAAAAGACAAATGACTAAATATTATTGATTAGTCATTTGTCTTTTTCACACTATAGTTAATTGTCATACATAATTTCTACTACCTATTTCATTTTACACTTGATCTTGGAAAAATTGTATTGTGTGAATGTTTTAGTTAGGTTACAACCCAACTTTTTCCTGGCATTTTTCTCTTTGAAGTGTTTACAGAATTAAAAAGATAACATTTAACAGATTTTGAACACAGAAATTTTATAACCAAAGATTAAATTAATAGTACCTCAACATCTAAAGTACTTTGTGGAATCAATCACATTTTAGAGGAACAGCTCTATTGAAGCTGTATTAACCTCACCAAAAGTATGGTGCAGTTTTATTATTTTCCTTTTCTGTACATGCATTGTTGGAAAAATCAAGTAGGCTATAGTATACTGCAAATGCTTACCTCAAAGCTACTGTTAACATGAAATATCTGTCTCAGTCAAAATGTATATATTGGTAGGCCTATTCACTCACAAGTACATAAATTTTAATACAATTCAAGTTTGTTTTTTATTGGTGAGAACCTGTTATTGAATATAAAAAGTTAACAAATTTTTAAAGTTTTTCTTAAAGATGTTATTTTAAAGTCATTTTCACCTAAAATATAACATGCATTAGACCGCTATTTTCCATTATCCAGCTATTATCTTATTAGCCAGTTCATTTGTTTGCTAGTTTATTTATGGAAAGTTCTTTCCATAATCAATCAGGATTTTCCCCACTGCACTTCATCCCACTTCCACATTTACCTAAGTTTACTGAACTAAAATATTTGCTTGCAAACCAGGGCAAATTACTTTATAATGCATAGAACCTGTCCTTGAATGGCCAGGCCTGTTTATTTAAATCATTAGCAGTGTTATTTATGAAGTGCAATTCAACTTAATGATGGAATAAAACAACCAGTGTAATGGTCCCCCTTTACCTGCACTGTTAAAACTTGAAACAGCCCATTCTCTCACTCCTCTCATCATAACGAGTGGCAATTACAAACACTGCCTATCCAGATGGTGGATTGAGTTCATCCCATAATGCACCAATTTTGAGACATTTCACCTTATATGTCATGTGTGCCAGCATGGGGATTCCACAAAATTACATTCTTAAAGGTGGCCTGTCATGCAATGTGGTTGGTACTTTCATGTATCGGTGTATTTTAATAAAGTGATCCCCTTTCCAGGTTCCATTATATCTTTTTCAAACGATTTTTTTTTCTTCTGCAAATCAGTCAAAATATGAACAATATTATTTTTATCCAAACTCATCTTGTAAACTTGTTTGCATTGTTAATTAATGATGTTTTGTTAATTTACATCACAGGGCCTTCTGTTTACTACATTTTAACCAACAGTATCGCTATTCTCCAAATTCTGCCGAGAATGACAGATCCCCTTTAACACATACAACACTGACTTTTTACACCCATGCATTCCTGTCCACAAGCACTATAGCACTTGAAATGATTTCTTGCTTGGTATTGGGGGAAATTGATAACTAATTTGTTGAATATATCATCACTTTGTCAAGTATCATGATGAGTGCTCATTACACAAATATTATAATAGCCTTAGGCATTTGACCAAAATTGTTTTTTGACAGTGAAACTACAGGCAAATTGAAGACTGAGATTTTGGAACAAAATAAGAGATTGAGGAAGAGAAGTGTACTCTCAATTAATGCTGTGAGTAAAAAATGACTTCAGACAGATCCGACAAACGCCCAAAATGCAGCACAACATTGAGGCAAATCCATTAATAGTAGTCTTGTCAATTAAAATCTTCATGACTGTAATATTACAGCAAATATTGCTGTTCTTGGAAGGTTGGAAGAGGGCAATAAACAGTTTTGTTCCAATAAAAAGTTTTGCCATTAAAATTTGGCATATTTTGTGGTGATGGGTAATGTAAGCTAAATCCCTTGTGTCAGTATATTTACATTAGTCCTATCATTCACTAACCATAACGGCGGGCGACACAAGCAGTCTAAAATTTAAAAAATCAAAAATTGAATTTAAAAAAAACACAAGAAAGAATTAAAGCTCAGATGTAGTGTGGCAAATTTTTGTGGGGTTCACATATTTATTAGTTAAATTAAGTATGACAATGAAGTAACCATTTAATATTGCAATGATTAAAGGCGCATTTGTAAAAAATCATACATATAAAAACAACACTTTTGGCTTAAGTTAATCTCAGATGTGAATTAATACTCTGGTATATAATATAGATGCCAAAAAGCTGTTGTTGTCTTTGAATGGCATCATATTATAGGCTACTGCATCATTGATGCTCTGGTTGAACATTTTATCACCAAAAAATGGACTTTTGTGTCAAAATTTCTCTAAATTTTTTACCTTTTTATAAAAAAAATCAGCAAAAAGTGTACCTTTTTCCCCCTTTGTGGAATTTGGGGGGTTGCGACTGCACCCCCCCCCCCTTGCGTATGGGCCTGATAGCAGAGGTTATAAACTAGCAAACACTGAATTTGAAATTGCAATTTGAATGACCATAAAGTTAGGATTCAAGATATCACTTATATATATATATATAAAAAAATAGGAAGTGTATGATGTATAGATTAGATATTTAGATCTAAAATCCTCAACATATGTCTAATTTTCTTAATTGCAGCACTAATTTATTTTTTCCTTCCATTTTATAGCCAATGAGAAGAAAGTCTTGCAAGCCACAGCAATAGCCCAGACACAGCTTGGATGTCCTGTAATCATTCATCCTGGTCGTAACGTTGATGCTCCTGCAGAAATCCTAAGGATCTTGCAAGAAGCTGGTGGGGATGTCAGCAAGACTGTCATGTCACATATGGACAGTAAGTCAAGATTTAGTGTGGTATTCATGTGTAGGTAGTATTCTAGCCATCTTCCATCTTGGGTGTGACATTGATGCTCCTGCAGGTGGTCTATTATGGATCTTGTAAAACAGTGATGATGATTGAGGTAAGCAAAACAATAATAACACATGAACTTGAAGTCCAGAATAGGTACCACATTACTCTAGTTGGATAAGAGGGGAATACTTGAAAAGGTGGTAACAGGTGTGAAGATCACATTTGTTTTGTCACTATAAATGAATGATAGAAACAGACATGACTACATACTCCATTTATCTTCGTCGAGTCAGTGACGTCCACACGTTCACACAGTCGGTTTGTGTGTATTTTGCACCGCCTTTATACACGTGCGTTCATAGGACAGTGCTTTAAATCAACGGTCGCGATTTAAATCTGTGACTACTGCATTACAAACTGACGTTAATGACTAGAGAAAGATTAAAACACTATACAACTGTGCAGTGTCCATGAGCGACTTCTTTGTACTTTTACTCTCTTAAAACGATGTCAAGAGTTTCATATGTACCTATTTTGAAGTTTTAAATGTTACCATAGAGTTAGGGGTATTAGGTGTTACGCCTAAATAAAAATAATTTGTTTCATGTAGAATTTGAAGGGAGTACATATGGAACTCTTTCACTCAAGATGCTTAGAGTGCTCCAACTATAGTAGCCTCAGGGCATATAGACCCTGGGCCCCTAATATTCCTTTGGGTAATGTCAACCACAGTGGTCAGAGGTGGACCCCAGTGGTCATAGGTCACAGCAGGCTACAGAGGGTAATAATTGCAATGGCCATGATGCTCAAAATTGGTGGACAAATGTGTCATTTAACATAAATGTGAAATATGACAACCTTGATCCCAGAGTTCAAAGGTCACAAACTACAGAAGTCAATATAATCAGGGAGTGTATAATAATGGGAGAGAAAACTCACCCCATTTGTGTGAGGCCTCTGTCTCGCTATCCCAAACTGTTGAGGGCAGTAATCAAATGTTGGTGGACTTGGTGAGGACCTGATAAGAATGGTCCAAATTATAACATTCAGATCTTCAATGATGCTATTAAAGAAGATATAATCTAAATCTATGCTAATAAGCTATGTTAAGCTTGTAAGTATTGTTTTCTCTTTTCTTTTTTCACTGGATGAAATCGGCATTTGTTGGATATAACTTTCTGTATGTGTTATAATTACAAGCAATCTTGTAGGATTTCACTAGTCTACTTACTTCATAATCCTAACCGTGCTATCCCCACACTGCGCGGAAGCGCTATAACAACGATTCCCTGGCTTTGTACATGTGAAATATAGGAGTTTCACAGGCTTTATATAATTATATCAAAAGCTATTGGCACACCTAGCTTTGAAATGACAAGGGCTGTGAAGTTCAAACTTTGGTGGAAATGTGTGCCATGGCATATGGATGTGATTTATGACAGTCTTGACTCTTAAGGTCAAAGGTCACAAGCTATGAGGCCAAAATGTATAAAAGCTATATTGGCACTAATAGCATTTAAATGGTAATGGCCCTGAAGCTCAAACTTGGTCAAAGTATGTACATTGTATCATGCAATATACATTGTGACAATCTTGACTCCCAGAGCTCAAAGGTCATGAGCAACAGAAGACAATATCAATATATCAAAAACAATTGGCACCTCTGTCACTTAATGGGGCATTTCGTGATCCACAGATCCCCCCCCCCCCCCCGACTTACCTGAAAAAAGCTGAGATTTTTATATCATCTGAACTGTTTACATTATTAGTAATCCATGTGTACCAAATCTTACGTGCAAATTCGGTCGTATCTGTAAGAAATAAGAGCACATACTTTTATAGATGATTTTAAAAGCTCTGTTGACCCAATTTTTCAAACTGTCAGCCGTGAAAAGAAAATAAGTTATATCATGGGTGACTTTAATATAGATATTCTAAAAGAAGATATACATAGACCAACGCACGACTATTTGGACATGATGTATTCATATTCATTTATCCCAACTATTAATAAGCCTACTAGAATTACAGAAAGAAGTGCAACTATAATTGACAACATATTGACTGACAATCTTGATAGCTTAAATTCTGCAATTCTGGTCACCGACATCAGTGATCATTGCCAACTATTTTCATGTCAAATTCAAAGGTTAAATCTAAGAGTGTAAAAAAAGAAAGATATTATTACAAAAGAATACACAGTGATGATAATGTTACAAAATTTAAACAAATCCTACAAAAAGTCAAGTGGGAAGAAGTTATTGATGGATGCAATGCTAATCAAGATTATAATTCTTTTATTAAGACATTCAATAATTTGTATGATGAATGTATACCTTTAAAGAAATGAAATATTGAGAAAAGGGCAGTTCCAAAGTCACCATGGACCACGAAAGGTCTCTTGTAAAGTATTAGCACCAAAAATAAATTATATAAATATTACTTACAAAGTCCAAATGATAAACGTTTGCAAAAATTTAAAACATACCGGAATAAGTTAAATAATTTGATTAGTAAATCAAAACGTGAGTACTATTATAATAAATTTCAGTCTTTGCGGAACAATATGCAAAAAACCTAGAAAACAATCAATGCTATTATTGGACGTAATAAAACCAAATCGCAACAAACTAAATTTAAGATGGACACGGGGGAAACAATAACTGACCCAAAATGCATATCAACTGAATTCAATCATTTTTTTGTCAATATTGGTCCCAAACTGGCTACAAAAATCCAACATTCGGACAAAAATTACTTTATCTTGGTGATCCAATATCAAAATGTGCCTACTTGCCACCAATTGTGGAAGAGGATATCATCAAAATTGTCAGTAAATTCAATCCAAACAAGAGCCCTGGTCACGATGGCATTGGAAATATAATTGATAAGAAAGTAATTAAAGAAATAGCTAAGTCTCTTACCGTGGTATTTAACACTTCCATATAAACAGGCGATGTACCTGAGGAACTAAAATTGCAAACAGTAGTCCAATTCAAAGAAAAGAGGCCTGTGATGTGTTCTCCAATTATCGTCCTGTCTCTGTACTACCTAGTTTCTCTAAAATACTAGAAAGATTGGTTTTCAACAGATGTATGTTTCATATTGAGAAAAATAATATAATTAATAAGAATATTTTTTTTTAAGGAATTGTTTTTAAGGGGATGTCAATTGTTGAACTGGTGGATAAAGTTTGTAATTCAGTAGAGAATAATGAACATACACTGAGTATCTTTTTAGATCTATCGAAAGCGTTATATACTATTGCTCACGATATATTATGTACAAATTAGAATATTAATGGCTTCAGAGGTGTAGTTTTAGAATGGTTCAAAAATTATTTAGCCAAAAGAAAGCAGTATGTTTCATATCAATCCCCAAAATCTGATTTCAAACAGATTTTATGTGGAGTCCCACAGGGATCCATCCTGGGTCCTCTGTTATTCATCCTCTATGTAAATGACATAACCAGTACTTCAACATTATTAGATTTATACTATTTGCCGATGACACTACAATTTTGTATTCTCACCCAGAACTTGATACCAAAATAGACCTGATAAATAAAGAACTCGAAGAAGTCAATAACTGGTTTAAGGCAAACAAATTATCCGTCAATGCCAGTAATACAAATTATATGATATTAGGAACTCCCAATAGTACTTTCACAGTATTTTTTTTTTTTTTTTTTTTAATGTTTTTTGAAAACAAATTTACAAAGCAATAATGTTCCTGATTCGCCTAATGTAATCGAGTTTTGGACAATATTCACCTGGAAAGAGTAACAATACGAAATTTCTTGGAGTTATCATAGATGAAAACCTAAAACATGGAAACAACACATCAGTGCTTTGTCCAAAATAATATCTCGAAATATTGGTGTATTAAATAAGATCAAACATTCTGTACCTGATCGTATACTTTATACTCTGTACTGTACACTAATGATGCCATATATCAATTACTGTATTCTTATATGGGGAATGCTTCAAATGTATACTTACAACTTAAACAAAATATTCAACTACAAAATAATGGGCTTTAAGAACAATTTCAAGCAGTCATTATCGAAGTCACTCAACCCCACTTTTCGCTCGCTATAGCATATTTAATGTCTTTGATACTTGCAGACTTAATATGGGCAACTTAATATGTTTAGAGCATTAAAATCAAACATTACCAGTGTAAAACATTCTGAAATTCATGACTACCATATGAGAAATGCTCAAAATTATAACATGTCAAAAGCAAAAAAATCTTTTTCTCAAAAGTCAATTAGAAATTCTGTCCAGCATTATGGAATTCGCTACAACCATGTCTGAAACAATCGAAATCTGTAAAACATGTTCGAAACCAATTTAAAGAAAACCTTATCTCTCATATAATATTGATAATCTTGGGAGCATGTCTCTTGTGGTGTCATGTTTTGTTTCTTGTTCTTTGGAATAGATGTCCTGTTTCTTGTGTGCTCTGTTATAAGGGGTTGAGTGTCTTCGGGCCTAATTGGCCTTTTACTCTTCTCCTCCATATCACTGTTTTGCTTTTTATAATGTGTATGTGGAATTCTTAAACAGCTGTGAAAGTGTAAGTAATTTCATTGGCTGATGCCCGGGTTCAATTCGTTTAATTGAACCCAGGTAGTACGCGCTGTGTATTGATGTTATTTTTAGGTTGAAGCGCTCGCGTCATACTGCGTTTTGCTACGTTCGCGCGCGCCTGGCAACGTTGCATCTCGTTGCGTATGACCATTGCGTTCAACGGGTTGTTCGATTGTTGTCACTGGGTGGTGGCAGTCCTTTTTTGTTGTATTTAAGCCATAAAGCATCGCAAAATTGGGTTAAAGATGACTTTAAATGATAAAGCTGTTTAAGAATGAGAATAAAGGTATGATTTTGGGAACCGGTACTATCTTTACGACGAATTGAACCCGGCGACACCATTATTTTTGCGTGGAAGAACTCGGCCTTCGGCCTCGTTCTTCCACTTAAAATAATTGTATCGCCTTGGGTTCAGTTCGTCGTAAAGAGAGTACCGGTTCCCAAAATCATACCTTTATTCTCTAAATAAAGTTTGATTGATTGATTGATTGATTGATAAGCAATTTTCTATTTTCTTAAATGGCAATGGACCTGAAGCCTCAACTTGGTGAACATAAGTATCACAACCAAGAGGTTCAGAGCTACATAGGCCAATACATGAAGTTCACATGGTCAAATGTCAAGAACACTGGGTAGTGGCTCACAATCATAGACATTTATATTCTCTAAAATGCAGTCATGGCATCTAGTCCCGTATCTAGTGCAATTTTCTGCTTCAGATCACAAATGTGTGAAAAGAATGAACTGGAAATTGCAGTAACAAGGATCATGGAATTTTACAAAAGCAACTTGTACTAATTTAACCCTGCGGGTCATGTAGGGGCCCATAGAAGAGTAGTCACTTGGAGTTTAACATTTTTTTCAAATACTTACAAAAATTGCTAAATTATGCATTTTCAAATTCATTACCATTGATGGAATCAATATGAAGAATGCATTCATTGAGTCTAAACAAGTCTTAAATCAGTAGACGCCTTCTCAAATCCACTGACTTGTGTGGTATGACCTTCCCAGGATCTACCAGGGTTGTAGGGGTCAATTTCATGTTTGTTTATGTCAATGCCCATGTTATCAGATAAGAGAGAGCATATTTCGACATATTACTCATATTACAAAATTGTAGTGGTTATTTTTCACAGGATGTATAGCAACTAAAGAGGATCTGCTTGAATTTGCCAAGCTTGGAAGCTACGTTGAATTTGACCTGTTTGGCTCTGAAGTGTCCTATTACCAGCTGGCCCCGGCGGTAGATTTTCTTAGTGATGCTCAACGGATTAATTTCTTCAAAGATCTTATTGATGAAGGACATGAGGATAAGATGGTAATGGCACATGATATACACAAGAAAACTCAGCTGGTAAGTTTCCTCTTGTGCTATGAATACATATATGTTTATAACAATGTTGACTCAAATAGACATTGAACTTTAATTATTCATTGGCATGTTATGGATGTGTGAGTGTGTATCTGTATGATGACAACACCCTGATGTTCTGACTAGCAGCCAACTTCGGGAAGTTGATTGGGGAGTTACCGTAACCTGACCCATCTGACACTTTTTCTGACACACTTATGGATTCGGAAACCTTAACGGAATAAACCTGTACTTATTCCATGAAGGGTTTCCGAATTCATAAGTGTGTCAGATGGGTCAGGTTACAGAAACTCCCATTTGATTGTATTCAGAGTGACTGAGCATTTACTTGCCCTTACTATAATATTCATTTTTTTTTGGTGCACTTGAGAGCTAATTAGCAAGCTGAGAATATTATTTTAGGCAATAATGCCCATTTTATATGGCACATATGTGAAGGGTTTCGGAATTCATAAGTGTGTCAGATGGATCAGGTCACAGAAAATCCCAGTTGATGGTATTGTGAGTGACTGAGAATTATTTTTTTTGTGCACTTGACAAATCAGCAAGTTGAGAATATTATTTTAGGCAATATATATGGTACATGACCTAATCTTTCTTGATGCTGCAATTTTGGTATTCTTGGATTTGGATTTAAAAACCCTAAATTCTCAGAAAGAATTTTGTATTTATGACCACCACCCTTATTAATTCAGCAGCCGCAACTGAATAAACTGCATGTTGAAGGATGTGATGTCAAAATAGTGAATTCAAGACTCATGAATTCAGGCCACCATCCATTCATTTTAGTGATTTTAACAAATATGGGTATTAAGAGGGGATTAATTAATTGGTGTGATAGGTTCTCATTGCTGGGAGTCTAGAAATTTAGAGGAAACCCCTCACTAAAAGTGAATCCCCTTTTGCACATAATCACTGATGCAATCTGGTATTCCTTTAATGAGGGGATTTTGTTTCTTTACATTGTGTTTTAAAAGTGCATGCATTTTAATCAAGGGCTTTCTGTCCTTTCCACAGATGAAGTATGGTGGACATGGCTACTCACACATCTTACTCAATGTCATTCCGAAGATGCTACTCAGAGGCATAACCCAGGCACAGATAGATAAGATCACCACACACAATCCACAGAGATGGCTGACATTCAAGTAGACGGGTTGTATCTGATAATTAGAAAGAGAAAAGTTGCATCTAGTCGGGAGGGGGCCTTACTGAAGCCCAATATGGGCGTGAGGTTGCGTGCTAATGCAATGTTAATTGCTGAAAGTAATAGACCAGGGTGTCTAGTTTAAGGGTGCAATCTTGGTACCCTTGGGCAGTTTGAATTATTGAGGTCACAGGTCATGTAATTCAAATAAGTTTCTAAAGTGCATTAGTAAAGTTATGAAATGTCACAAATTCTTTTTGAAGTCCAAAGGAGTAAAAAAATCAATGGTGATAAAACGGATAAGAAATCTCTTATGCAGGGGTCAAATATTCCAAAGATCCCTACGTAATTGAAGTAGTTGCATTTTATCTGTCTTGACTAGAGGATTCTGAAGAGGTATAGTTTGCTTTATCTAATATGACACTTTGAGAATAAATATACTGAACTTTAACGTCGTCATAGCATTAAATATGTAATCTGCAGATATTGCAAATTGTACCTTTTAGTTTTGTTCAGATGAATATAATGAGGCTATCTTTATTTGAATTGATGCATTGTAATTGTTTGACCAATGTACAAAAGATTTGTTTTCCTTTTGAACTCCTTGACCTACACATCATTGATAAGCCATTTTACAGCCACATGGCCATTGACTCTTACTCCCTTGGATTTAAGGGAGAATTTGTGATATTTCCTAACTTTATTGTAGAATTTTTAGAAATTTATTTCATGACTCATGTCCCTTATGCCAAGTAGCACCAGTGGATTCTTCCAGGTCTGGTCTATATATTTTGGCAATAAAATTGCATTAGTCCCGCTATTGTTAAAGGGGGATGGCCCGATTTTAAGGATATGAAGTTTTCATCTTGTGATAGATTGGGCCTTCACTCCAAAACCAGTGTCGTACCACTTTTTTTTTTTTCAGGGGGGGGGAAAGGGGGGGGCACACATATTTTCAGGGGGGGCAAGCATATATTAAAATTGTTAGTATAGTATATGGCCTATATAAATCACTAATTTTTCAGGGGGGGGCAAGATTCCCACATTGGGGGCAGCAGGATGGGGCAAAGTCTTTACCGCACCCTCTGGCTACCTGCCACTGTCCAAAACCCATCTGTAAAATTTTGCGCCGATATTTCAATCCGTTTTTTAAGCGAGAGCCAAAACGTGATTTTGAAGCCCCATAGAGTACTGTGTAAAATTAATATTGTCGCCCAAAATGGGGCACCTTTTCGGCTTATAACTTCGAACCAAACATCCTTTGGCTCTAAGATTTCACAGGGTATATGAGAAAAATAGTGGCTTTCTTCTGATACCAAAATACTGACCACTCCAGTGAAATCTGGGCTTCTGGGGACGAGGCTATTAGCGATCGGGCCATGGATCCTTAATCTGAGAATTAAAAATGGAGAAAAGTTGCATCTGATAATTAAAAACAGATAATTTCTTATCAACTTATCAAGTATCAAGGAAATCTAAACAGAATTTGGCTATTGTCAATCAAAGACAAATCAGAGGAATTACAATGCTGCAATACATATGAGTTCAAGCAACTGAGACTGACATCTTTTGTACTGCAACACCAAAGCATGAAACCATCCAGTGTATCTTAGATTGATAGAACTAAATGGGGATTTTTTTGTGTTGTCTCGCTGCTGCAAGCAGAACGCCACATAGGGATTACTTGTTAGTATGTGAGACTCATATGGGGTGTACACAGATTGACTTCTGTTGACCCCATGTGATCTTTGACCCCATTCACAAACCAAGATGATCCACAACACAAGTGTTCCGGGAACGCTGTATTCTTAACATGTTTATCCATTTGTAAAAGAAATACATTCGTACAGATTTAAATTTGTGCATGTGTCCATGTAGATGCTCACATAGAATGCAAGGTAGTATTGAGCTCAACAATCATTTGTATTGAAATTTAACTACTTAGTCGTAACTACTTTAATTACTTAATCGTATGTGTAAATATACAGTTCAGATGCTATCCGCTAGGATTTTTTTTTTTTTTTTTTTTGTATGTGAGACTCATATGGGGTGTACACAGATTGACTTCTGTTGACCCCATGTGATCTTTGACCCCATTCACAAACCAAGATGATCCACAACACAAGTGTTCCGGGAACGCTGTATTCTTAAAGACACTATCAGTGATTTGCTAAATCAGAAAATCGAAAAAATCATCAAAAATCAGATTTGTGCATGTATGTAACAAGTACAGGTATCCTAACATACCCTGCAAATGATAAGACCAGAAGCAACCTAATAAGGACATAATCGGAAATTTTAGTCATTACTGTCCGTTCGGACACTTACTACAACACGTAATTGAATGGGGAATCGCATCTTGGAACACTGCCGTTTTCTTCCTTTTATGTCAATTCTTGGAAAAGGTAACTTATGAGAATTCTACAGACTTATCCTTCACTTTGAAGCTATTCCTGCCAATTTCAAATATTTTTCAAATCACTGATAGTGTCTTTAACATGTTTATCCATTTGTAAAAGAAATACATTCGTACAGATTTAAATTTGTGCATGTGTCCATGTAGATGCTCACATAGAATGCAAGGTAGTATTGAGCTCAACAATCATTTGTATTGAAATTTAACTACTTAGTCGTAACTACTTTAATTACTTAATCGTATGTGTAAATATACAGTTCAGATGCTATCCGCTAGGAAAGCGAAGGACATCTTTCGAACCTAACACCTATAGATGATATCTATCGCTCCTCTATCCTGCCTTGATAGCTTAGTTGGTAAGAGCGTCGTGTATGTAATACGAAGGTCGCCGGTTCGAATCCGGTCAAGTGCACATGGGTTTTTTCAACACTATCGTGCGCTGGCCATCCCCAGGGAAAGATTAATAAATAATAATTTGTATTTGTGACATTCTAAGGTCAGTTTATAGAGAATTCCCCAATCTCCTGGAGACCCCCAGCTGTATTGTGAGCATTTTTTGGTGATCATGAACAAAAAGAGTTCACTATGGTTAGTTGACCAAGATAGATTAAAGGCACTATCAGATTTTTGCATTTTTGTAACAAGTGCAGGTATCCTAACATACCCTGCAAATGATAGGACCAGAAGCAACCTAATAAGGACAAAATCGGAAGTTTTGGTCATTACTGTCCGTTCGGACACTTACTACAACACGTAATTGAATGGGGATTCCTATCTTTGAACACTGCCGTTTTCTTCCTTTTCTGTAAATTCGTCAGTTCGAAAAAGTAACTTATGAGAATTCTACAGACTTATGCTTCACTTCTAAGCTATTCCTGCAAAATTAACAGATTTTGACTCTTTCGGATAAATCACTGATAGTGTCTTTAATGCATTCTCGTACTGAGTTATATCAGCGCAGGTATTCACATACTGAGTTATATCAGTGTAGGGCGAGATTCCCAGTTTCAGGAGCAAAGTATTGCCTTGGAGGAAAGCCTCCGACGGAACATGTCGCACGCAAAAATATCTTAGCCAGCATGCAATATTCACATTTTAATAAACAAACCTCGCACGGAACATTTATAAGCCGGACAGGAGAAATCTTTTATAGCCAATTAGCAGTATTGATCGATCAATATCGTCTTATTGTCTGGGATCACTCTTTGTCCCGGGGGCCGTATGTGGTCGCCGCTACATTTATCTCATTTGTAAACAGTTTATTTATTCATCGCCCCATTTAAAATTTATGAGCCATTAATAATTGCGTTCGTCTGGAGACTGACAATAGGGCATTAGGTATCAATTACGGGATTACATTGCGTGTGAGGTTAACTTAAGTGAGTCCACAAGGAAGGAAAGGTCATTGTTTATTTTAGATACAAGACTCGCACGGAACAATTTTATAACCCCTGCACAAGTTAATGGTTCCCTCCGACGCAATATCTTCCTCGTGAAACTTGGGATCCCGCCTAGGTCATTAATAAAACCATTTTTTACCATTTTTTCTTCTTATAGTCCGGTTTAATATATATATGTCATAGTACAAAAGTTCAAAGTGTTGCACCGGCATGGGATTGTGTTATGATTAAGTTATGTAGTGGTGACCGAAGTCGGTAGTAGTTCGGCATGCGACTACTACCGTCTTGGTCATATCTATCTTGTTGGGTGTATTACATAGCGACGGATGTTGAATTTTTATCATTTTACGAAATTAAGGGAATGTTACTAAATATCAAAGTCTTCAAATATGCCAAGTCTCGAAGCTTGCAAGTACTTAATTAATAATCTTAATTAGGAATTTGGGAATTTTTACATATGTTGCATAACGGAGACCTGGGTATTACACAATGTACATAGTGATAGATGTTGAACCCTCTGTCATAGAAATGTATACTTGATTTCCCAGCAGGGCTTTTTTTAATACTTTGTTAGTTAATGACAAGCATACGGTAATATGTATTATTTATTATATGCTATTACTAGAAATTATATTAGATTTACAGTTCAAAGCGGTGAATCTCGGCAATCCACTCAACATTCCGCCATTATGGAATAAACCAAAGTGAGAAGATTTGCGTTGACGGATGTTTGGAAAACACCGATTGTTGTATTCCATAATGACGGATGCTGAATAACACTTGAGGGAAAATTCAACATTCGTCACTCTGTCATGAACCTAATCGCCGATTTGCATAAAATTTAGGTGTGATGGATAAGATGAGAACTTTTCCAATGTATTACTTCCATTTATCAATAAGAATTCATCAATATTAGCTTAAATAAATTGTCAATTGTTCATTTTGTTTCTTAATCGGATTTGATCGTTTGAATCGTATATGGGGATGTTTACCGACTCTTTAGAGTTTGCGATTTTCCAAATGTGATTTTCTCGAAAACAAAAATTCGTATTTTAACATCCGTCACTATGACAGCCTTTAAAAGGAGTTATAATAGCTTGCATTATATTATGATAATGTAAGGTATTTAACCTTTTAACAAATTATTACATTATATTTTCATAATTTAGAACTATTTCATAGTATTCATTCTATATATAAATATATATTTGGGGAATTGAGACCCAGGTGGGTGTAAAATGTCACCCTTGAGCTCTTCAATAAATTCAACAACAAAGCCACTATATAAAGGAGCCAAATGCTTGTTTTTTGTTCTTTAATACAGTTCAATAAAAGCAGCATTTGATATAGCACCAGACGATTTGTGTTGTAATGAGTGCAGTATTCTCATGTACGTTAGTAGATGTTAAGTGCTCGGACCTCGTGAAATTGATATTCATGTTAGGACCCCAAATACATGAGATTGAGACTAAATTTGATAAACGGATTTAGGGATTTTTGAAATGGCGCGAAAATTGAATTTTCACTTAATGCATTTTTCTCAAAATTTCTTCTATATAAAACAAGACCGAGAATGTCTCGGAAGCTGCGAATGAACCAATAGCATGTGAGGTTGTGGGAGTTCAAAATTAATATTGGTCGACCAAAATGGGGCACATTTTCGCAGATTTCGCTCATAACATCCAAACAAAACATAATTTAGCCCTAAGATTTAATAGGGTAAATGAGAAAAATAGTAGCTTTCTTCAAATACCAAAATTTTGACCACTTCCGGTAAAATCTGGGCTGCTGGGAACGAGGCTATTGACGATCGGACCAAGGTATGAATGAACAACATTTTTACTTAGCCCGACTGAATGAACATTAGTAATACTATGAGATGTTCACCGAATGAGATATGCACTGGGTGAAAATTTCTTCGCTTCCAAAGTGTCCAGCATTCGTGCCAAATACGTAAACATTACAGCATGTTGTCGATTTCGCCTGGCGACCCTCGCTTATAAAATGATCCTTAGACAACCAAGAACATCGTCAGGTATGTGTTTTGTTCAGAAAGTTTACCGTTACCAAGATCAAATAGAATCAATTTTCCAATATGGCGGTATGAATTCGTTTTGATGAGTGTGTTGTTTTTATCACAGTAATATTGCACAGTTCTTTAATACCCACTGACCTCTATACGTCAGTGTTAATACCCCGGTATTAATTAGGAACTTTGACATTGGTAGGTCCGAAACAGCGTCCACCAACTCTTCAGTTTTTGAGTATTGGTAATCAGCGAAAATAAGCGTGTTCATGTCGATTTGAAAAAAAATACCGGGACTGCTGTAAACTGAGCATCAATGGATACATCATTTTAATATTACCGTAACGAACGAACACACAGTTTCTGGGCGATTTGTAGGAGCTTGCTTCGCAGCTCAAAAATAAGTAAATGCTGTTACCATCTGCTTCTCCACAAAAATAGCCTGTGTAGGTAAACTGTATACTAGAGTGTGGGCCTGACGTTTTGATCCTAGCAGGATCTTCATCAAAGGCAAACTGACAAAACAACATATAAGACAAACCATATATACAGACAAGGAACAAAAGACAGGAACCTTACTCAGGGAGGGGTGATGGGTAAAGGAACTGGGAGGGAATGCTGAAAAAGAGAACAATGGAAATTAATGAACAAAAGATATGTGCTGATAACCAAGAAATCAGTGGGGCATGGAGAAGTGGAGGACGGATGAATGATGGGCAAAGGGATTGGGAGAGACTGCTGAAAATAGAACAACAAGAGTTAATGAACAAGGGGATGGGTGATAAAGACCAGGGAATCAGCGGGGCATGGACAGGATAAAGCTGAAAGAGAACAATGGGATGATGAGTATTTAAGGAGGGAAGACATAATGATCAAAGGATGCATGGGCCAAGAAGACTTGGAAATAAGAAACCTGAAAAAAAAGAATGGGAATTCATATAACAAAACAAAGCATAATATAACATATAACAAAAACAAGGCATAATGTAACATATAACAAAAAAGCATAATATAACATAACAAAACAAAGCAAAATAATAATAATGATAAAAAAATAGTGAACAAGAAAATCAAAGCCTAAATAAAAAATGTTAATAATGAAATGACAAGCATGGTAAAAAAGTACAGAGAAACCTGAAAAAGAGCTGGAAAAAAAGGGGGTGGTTACATATGAGAGACCTAGTCGTTCCCTTCCTGGATATTGAGGCCATGGGGCTGGATGGTGAGTAGACGCTCCATCCACACCTTTTCTCTGCTGAAACGGACAGTGTCGGGGCGGTTGTCTTAGTTTCCCCAACATACTGGACTCCACACACTCTGCAAGAAATAAGATAAATGACATTAGATTTAAACCAGACTTGGGGCGAAGGTGCAATAGGGATCCTTCATATGTGGATGATGCCCATCCTCACTCGCTCCACTATCCCGCCAACCTTGGCCTGCAGTTCATTTCGGGCGCTTCTTCAAAGAGCACGCAAACTGCGTTACTCTCATACCGCGCCGGAAATTGAACAAAAATCTACGGGTTTCCGAGGTTTAACTCGGGAAAAATATGTATTAGAGTTGTTGTTGAATATAAGTACATAAAATTTATCGCCGAATTATTGTTAAAATTCAGCAAAAAAACCGGTAAGTATACGGTAATACCTCGCGACTTCGGCGGTGGTCAGAATTCGCCATACTTAACAGGAAATCGTAAGGAAAACGTTTGCCTACCTACCGGGTCTACAGAAGCTCCTATGAGGGCTCTAAAAATAGATAGACCAAATTGAAACATTGTTTGGATGTTCCCTTACTGTAACTAGTCGTCTTCGTGCGGCAAACTGAGCAGTAAGGTGTTAGCTTATCCATTTCGCTTATAGGCAGCGGAAAAAGCTAGCAAAAATTGTTGGATGCCCCCATACTGCAAACTGTCGTCTTCGTTCGGCAAACTAATCCAGTTGGCTCATAGGCAACTAGGAAATCGCTAATTATAAAGTGTTGTACTATTTTTGGAAGGCCTTCGTGCAAAAAAAAAATCAACACTTAGAAATCCATAGGTCATATAGGTGCATGTATTTAGTTGAGTGTTGAATTCACCTGTGACCATCATTCACTAGTTGTGCGTGTGGTGTTCTCTCCGAAGCACTGCAGGTGCAATGCCTGAAAGCACTGGTAGAAACTCAGACGGAGTAGGACGGAGGCAACCAGTAATGATTCTCAACTTCTCGTTGAGTACTGTGTCCACCTTCTTTGTGTGAGAGCTGTTGCACCATGCTTGAGCGTCATATTCAGCAGCGCTGTAGACCAGAGCCAAGACGGTGGTGCGTAGAGTCGAGTCATGGCACCCCATGAGGATCCAGCAAGTCGGCACAGGAGGTTAATCCTTGAAGATACCTTGGCACATACGGACTCTAGGTGCTGACGGTAAATAAGCTGCCGGTCAAGCTTCACTCTCAGATAATTGGTGTAGGTTTGGCAGAGGCGCTCCATTAGATTGATCTTAAGATGCGATCGAGCCTTCTTGGTTTAAGGTGGAAGGGTAGCGGTGTGTGGTCTTGGCTTCGATCAGCTTCAGTCTCAAGGTATTGAGATATGATGCAGTAGGGCCATATCTGCGAGAGGAAGTGTTGTATTCTAATTCTGTCACGCTGCTGTCCGAATGGAGAAGGGCAAGATCGCGGCTCCGTAGCCATATTGTCTAGATAGTGTTTGAGGTAAATCGCTGATATACACTGTTAAAAATTTCCGTAAATTAAGAAAAACAGATTGCCGTAAAATCTGTTTTAGAAAAAACAATTAAAAATAAAAAACAAAAACATAAACATGTAATTGACGGAAATATTTCAAAAATTTCTGGCAGCAATATTTTCCGGCCTTTTTTTTTGTTCCGTAATTTAAATACGGAAAAATTTGGATAACATACAATTTTTTCATAATATGAGCCAAATTCTGTTAAAAATCTGTCCAAAGTTCCGTTAATGACAGAAAATCTGTTTTAAATTTACCCTAAAAAGTCTGGTAATACTGCTGCCAGAAATTCCGTAAATTGACGGGAAAAATTTTAAACAGTGTACAAGTTGAACATAAATGGGATGCCAGTACAGAATCCTTTGTGGTACTCCGTTTCTCAGACAATGCAGACGACTGCTCTGCCCTTCACTGGTCTTGAGAATAGACCTACGGTTTGCAAGCATGTTAATGAATTGTAAAAGGTGACATCCGGGATTGTCCTAAGAAGCTTGAGTGTCAGGCCCTTGGTGCCACACGGTGTCGAACGCTGCAGTAAGGTCCATCATGATGACGCCTGCCTTACGACGCTTTTCAAAGCTTTCAATATATTTGTGAGTTTTTTTACAATACCGAAATCCTGCTTGTCGTCAGGCAGACAGATGGGGGTTCGACGACGGGCTCCAGCGGGCCAGGGGGGAGGTGCGATATGATAGTAGCTCTCCTCCAGATATTGGGTAAGGAATGGTTGGTAAGGCAAAGGTAGAACTCCTGGAGCCATTCAAGAAATCGGGGCGGCCATAGGCATCAGGAACTCGCTGGTATGTTATCAGCCCCTGGGCCTTTCCACTTTTAGTTGGCTGATAGCCAGAGGTAAGCTCATCTGGTGAGAAGGCTTGAAAGGGACGTCCACGCCGGGGCTCGAAGTGTGGTGATCTCTTTTTTGAAAGAGCTGAGTTGGGCCTTATCAATGTTCTTGAAACGACCATTGCGAGGAGTTGCTCACAGAAAAAAAAATGTTGAAAACTGGCTGTACCAGCGCGGGGGGGGGGCGCAAGCCCCCCAAACAGAACCTTCGCCCCCCAGAAGAACCCTTGCCCCCCCAAACAGAACCCTTGTGCCCCCACAAACAGAACCCTTGCCCCACTTCAGCCCCCCAAATGAACTGAACGTTTTGTACGTGTCCTATGAGAAGGACCCAAATTTGCCCTCAAAAAAAGCATTGGCACCTTCAGCCTCCCCCCCCCCCATTTTGCAAAGGTTCTGGTACGCCATGCGTTGCTCAGCAATTGAAGAGAATGTTCTGAAGTCCAACTTACAGTAGTTAATGACGAGGCCGCCTCGACTAAACCAATTCAGAGGTGGACTTCGGAGATCTATGATAAGAACCACAGTGATAAGTCTTCGTAAGAAACTGAGAATTGCCACCTGGAATGTTAGGTCCCTTGAAGGTGTAGGCAAACTGAGAACTTGGTGCAAAGAAGTGCTAGAGTGGAGTAGAATGTTGGGCTTTCTGAAATCCGTTGGAAAGGTGGATGGTACTTCAGAAGACAATGGAACCAGGTGACTGCAGTGATGGAAGTGATGAAAAGGATCTGAGGAGGAGGGCAATTCATGCTGAAAGAAGAGTCAGCATCGCAGTCGTGGATACCGTGCTGTCACAACAGAATTATGTCGGATACGACTCAGTGGAAAACCTTTCAACATATCTTCCACGTCTACGCCCCAACAACCTCGCACGATGATGAAATAGTTGACCAGGTTTTATGCTACTCTCCAGAGAGATACATCGACCCCCCGGACAACCAGCCAGGATAGTTTTTGTCATTATGGGAGATTTTAATTCAAAAATGGCAGGGTAAAAAGGACATGGAACAGTTGGACAATATGGATGGGCAACAGGAATGATCGAGGGGATCGGTCTAGACCAATTGCTGTGCAGCAATGATATGAATATTTGTAATACGCTTTCAAGCACCATCCTCGGCGGTTATACACTTGGAATCTCACCCGGTTGATAGAGCCCAGAAAGAAACCAGAAATCAAATAGACTACATTCTCATAAAGGACGGCGTTGGAAAAACAGCATTCTCAACAGCAGAACATTGCCTGTGTGACATCGACAGTGATCACAACTTGCTTTTCAGATGTACGTTGGAACTGAACGTTGAAAGAAAGGCACACTATTAAATAAATAAGATATTGGAGAGCATAAAATCCACAAACATCCAAGAAGATATGCAAGTGGGATAAGAACCGTTTTCAAGCCGATAAACAACAGCAGAGAAACTCCTGATGAGGCTTCTGGTGTGATATAAAGATACCATCCACTGTTAGCCAGCCAAAAAGGTACTAGGCGAAGACAAAGAGAAAGCCAAGAACCCTGGATTAAGGCCTCAGACTCTGTGCCACTGTTGATGAGAAACGAAAACTCCGCCAAAGGAAAGATACTTCGAGGAAGCGAACGCCCAGTTAAAAACCTGAGAAAGAGAAAGTTCAACAACAGTTCGAAAGGATAAATGGAGTAGTTTAATGCTGAATGTGCCACCCTTGAGCAGCTGGATGAAGCACACACTTTAAGCCAATTCTTCCAGAAAGTCAAGAATATCCAACAAAAACCCTCCGTCAGAATTGGGAACATAAAAGCTAAAGATGGGAGCTTGCTAACAGAATCAAGGACACCTCAAAGAGAGATGGAAAAAATTCACTGCTCATCGGACGCAATGGACATCACAGTTTGAAGTACACTTCCCTCTGGATAGCAATGGTATGCAAATCACTGAAGAGAACGTTATTCTAACAAGACAAGAGCGCATGGCCAAACCATTACATACTCAAGGCGGCCGAAGAACCTGCCATTCTATGGAAAGAGGTAAGAGGCACTCTACAAGTTGAAAAACAAACAAATCTCCGGGGGCCGATGGTATACCCGCTGAGCTTCTGAAAGCATTGGTTTGAGACAGGTCTTTTTTAAGCCCTTTGGGAAACTCTGTAAACAAAATCGGGAAACAGGTAAATGGCCAGAAGAGTGGGTCACCTCTATTGTCATCACTATTCCAAAGAAAGGTGATTTAGGAACTCTGACAAACTACCGCACCAATTGCACTTAATTTCGTATGAAAGCAAGATGCTTCTCTCAATCATACGTAAACGTATAAGCAGAGATTGACACGGAATTACCAGAAGAACAAGCTGGCTTTAAAAAGGGCAGAGGTACAAGAGATCAAATATTAATCTCAACCTCCTCCTCAAAAGAACATAATGTCAATTACGCCTATTTTACTCGCTTTCTTGACCTACAGGGGAAAGCATTTGACTCTGTTAGCCACCAGAAATTGACACAGACACTTCTTACTATGGGGTCCCTGTCCCTCGTTGCACTCATCCAATCCTTATACTCATCTCCAGCAAGCTGCAGTCCAAGTAGAGAGTGAACTTATGGGACACATGTCAAAGTAAGAGGGGCAGTTCGTCAAGGTGCATTCTCTCACCAGCACTTTTCAACATTTATTCCGAGTGGATTATGCGCAAGGCCTCAGCAGATACCAATCAAGGTACCAACATTGGTGGGCGCAAGCTGACAAACCTGAGGTACGCAGACGATGTGGCCATACTGGCGGAAAGTGTGGAAAACCTCCAAAACTCTCTTCAGCAGATCAATTATGAAAGCAAACTTTTTGATCTTCACATGAATGTAAAGAAGACAAAAGTTATGGTGTGCTCCAAAAATCATGAGCAAATTGACATCCACCTGGATGGAGAGCCTGTTGAACAAGTGAATGATTTTGTCTACCTCGGCGACATGCTCAAAGTTTACATTTTCGTGGTTTTCAAAAACTTCCACTTTACATAAATTCTCAAAAAGTCGCTTTTATTTAAAATTATACTACAGGCTTCAATGGGTAATTGAAAATTCCAAATACCAAGAACCACAACGGCGCGTTGCAAGGATGTGCGTTATATTAATTAGCAACATATATGTGAGTGGCATTCTGGTTCTTGGGGGGAAAGACCCTATTTTTGCATTTTTGTTTTCTGGGGGCCTGAACACTAAATGGAATTGCCAAAAAAAAAAAAAAACAACTACCTATTACATTGAGATTCAAGCCCTAAACTCACACGTGCATGTATTCAACGGAATAAAGCGCAACGCACGTAACAATGATAGATACCCAGAACAATAACCAGCGTACTGGAACACCAGTAGTAGCTAATAGTGATTGGCTAACTTCGAACCTGCGGGAAGAACCCAAGTTCTGACGGAGTTGACCAACCATAGGCGTAACTCGCCAGCGGGACTTGATGGATCTTCGTGGGGGGTATTTCGCTTTTCTAACTCAATTTTTCTCAAACTCGCCTTTTCTTAACTCGCCCAAAATCTATTCCCTTCTGTTGCGATTATTGGCACAGAGCGTATATTATACTTGCATTGCTTTACATATATGGCAGGACGGGAGATTACGCTTGTACCCATTTTTGCATGTTGTGTAACTTGTTCTCAGAAAATAATACTTGTCTAACCACCATACGTCGTATTACTATGGCAAACCCGAGAAAAATGTGTTGTTTCTAGTAACCCGACCAACCCGAGAATAGACCTAACACGGTAAATTTTAAATGACGCTGATTTGTATAGAAACTTGAGAATTCAAATTGTTATTATATTTAAGGGTATGTATAGGGGGTTATTGATTGAATTTTATTTTTTAAGGTAGGTTGTTTTATGTTAGGGGTGTCTCCATATTTTGGGCCGGGAGTAAAAATCATACTTGCACTTTTGTGAAATAACACACCCCCTAATACAATAACGTTGATATGACCATGGTCAGAACAATCAATTTGGTTCCAAAATATAGCTCGTGCATATAGTGCAACTATAGATTAATGAATGCCTAGCCTCGTTGCTTTTCCTTTTTTTTTTTTTTTTTTTTAAGACAAAAGTTATGGTGTGCTCCAAAAATCATGAGCAAATTGACATCCACCTGGATGGAGAGCCTGTTGAACAAGTGAATGATTTTGTCTACCTCGGCGACATGCTCAAAGTTTACATTTTCGAGGTTTTCAAAAACTTCCACTTTACATAAATTCTCAAAAAGTCGCTTTTATTTAAAATACTACAGGCTTCAATGGGTAATTGAAAATTCCAAATACCAAGAACCACAATGGCGCGTTGCAAGGATGTGCGTTATATTAATTAGCAACATATATGTGAGTGGCATTCTGGTTCTTGGGGGGAAAGACCCTATTTTTGCATTTTTGTTTTCTGGGGGCCTGAACACTAAATGGAATTGCCAAAAAAAAAAACACAACAACAACCACCTATTACATTGAGATTCAAGCCCTAAACTCACACGTGCATGTATTCAACGGAATAACCCGCAACGCACGTAACAATGATAGATACCCAGAACAATAACCAGCGTACTGGAACACCAATAGTAGCTAATAGTGATTGGCTAACTTCGAACCATCAAACGACTCCACCAGCGAAATCAAAAGCAGATTATTATTGGCATCAACAGCACTAGGGAAATTACAGAGAGTCTGGAGTGATAAAGACATCTCACTCTCCACCAAATTACGACTTGTTAATTCACTAGTCAACCCAGTGCTTCTGTATGGCTCTGAAACCTGGACCATCAAAAAGAATGACATGAAGAAGTTGGAAGCATTTGAGATGCGATGCTACAGAAAAATCCTTAATATCAGCTGGAAGGATAAGATCCGGAATGAAGAAGTTCATTCAAGTTCAAGTTCAAGTTGCTTTTCCCCTCACAGTCTTAGCTCCTAAAATATCCAAATGATTCAGATTGAATCCATTAAGTTCAGTTTGAAAACCCGGAAATGCTTAATTTTTCATGAATCAACATGGGTTTTGTATAGTTCTATCTATGCAAAACGATGAAAAAAATATTGTAGTGCTCATCCGGCGCAATGACATCACAGTTTTAATCCATCTTCCTTCTGGCATAGCAATAGCAATGGTATGCAAATCATCAAAGACAGCGCATTGTGCTTTGAAAACGTGTGCCAAAAGCATACCAGGCGGAAGGTGGATTAAGGTGATAGTCTTTGCAGCGTTCTGGCACTAAAGTCTTGAGTTTTTTTCCCTGATATATGTTCACACATACATGTAAGTAAACAATTATTAGTAACATCAAAAATAATTAACCATGGATGTGCTGAAAACAAACAATTTCATAATGGACGTTGCTAAACCGTTACAGTACATTTTACATTGTAGAGTTTGTACAGTGTACAACTCTATAGGAAAAATGACGTGTATTGTGCAACACCCGTAAAAAATACAGGATTCCCTAAAACTACAGGTTTTGTGTTAAGTATATGTAATTTTTGTCTTCTAGAATAGATATCAACATAAAATAAGTTTTTCAAAAAGTTTGATGTAAGTGCAAGGCTCATTTGAGTTTTCCGTCTTTTTGCCCAATTTTCGCGTGTTTTGAAAACAATGTTTTGCCCCTAATATGCAGCCCAAATAACAAATTTCATTTTTATTGCTGATTTTAGGTTGTCCTATGACCCTTCACATGTGGTATAATTTCGTGCAAAAATCCTCGGGAAAGTGTTTTCTTGGGCGGGGGGGGGGTGGTTTCCATGAACCCCCTTGGCACTAACGGGATTGAAAACCCCTTGGGTCAACTGTTTATGGGGGGTGTTAGGCCAGATTGTTTTGCCGTATCGCATTATTGTTCCAACATATAAAATATGCCTATTTGAGAAGGAATCCTCAAAGAATCCAATATGAGAATGTTTTTTCCAAAAATATGTATTTTTTTGAGAAAAATCCGGATTTCACTCATATTGTTTTTTGATTCTCCTATAAAAATTGGTGTTCGTTTTTGTATTCCAGAGTCATGGTTCTAGGGTCGGTATTTCCCGTTTTTTTTTTCAAATTGTGCACTATTTTTCTTATTACTTGCCAAAAAAGGTAAAAAATCTGCGTTGTCAATTTGTAGCAACGCCAAGATTGATATAAAATTGGATCGATTAAGCCCAAATTAATTGGTCGAGCTATGAGTTGCAAAAATATTGGGCGAGACGCACTCGGGCCCAATATTTTCAAACTCATAGCGAGACCAATTAATATTGGGTGTAAATCATCCAATTTTATCATTATCATGTTTTGGATCCGATATTTTCACACACTTGGACTCCTCAAAACATGATAATGTTCAAAGTTGGACATAAATCCCGATTTTTAACAAAAAACTAAAAAATACCGACCCTATATTTTGATATACTCTATACGAAGCATTTCATTTCTTAACAGTTGCTGATATGGATTTCGAGTAACTGGGAACCAAAAATCACGAATTATCGCCGAAAGTGAACACAGAGAAAATGGCCATTTTGTCCAGATAGTCTCCCGTTTCGCTACAAAATATAGCCTTATTCTAAAACACAAGCATTTAATCTCTTATTCTTCACACAGCTTCTGCTGGGTTCTTATGATCAAAATCCAACAATTTATGAGGCTTAAATCGTGAAATTAAAATCCCATTCTGTTTGCAAAAGCAACACACGTGGGCAGCCATTTTACAATGGGATACAAGTTACCATGGGTATGCGTCATCGAATCTATGCATCAAGGCGTTTCTTCAAAACCATCTGCGCTCATTACTTCCAACTTTGGCTCGCGGGCGCCGAATAGCACAGACGAGTATTGCGCCGGGTATTTTGCGTAATATGGGAATATTACCGCCCTTGTGAAGTTCAAGATCATGTTATTTGTTTCAGTTCTGGCATAATTTAACAATGATGCAATTTTTCTTTCAAATTCCAACAGCTCCATTCATTGACGCGCATATATGTATTGTTTAGTTATGAAAAGAAAATATTATCAGTCTAATTTCACTCTGCTGCCCATTATTGAAAATGCAGCATTCTGATTGGCCAGTTACTGCCCATTATTCTGCAAAAGGGGTCCCAAAGGCATTTTCTAATATATCACACGGTTTTCGGTAATAACCGAATAGAAAATAAAGGGTTTGCAGTATTATCTCTGGGCTTATAATATATCCTCGGCCATACATTCTTTCAAATAATATCAATCAAATAAAAATCAATAAATTAATCATTTATTTATTTTTTTCCGACCTCGGGACCACATTATTCGCCCATAAAGGATACTGCATTCACCCTTTATTCTGTAAATTGAACTATTATGTTGGCGAGAACGGCCTTATTTTAATAAGCTGGTTTATGGATTCTGTAGGTTACAGCTTGTGTAAAGCCAGCTGTCAAGGATGCGATGGTACCCTTATTACCTAGGCTACATAATACTTGTTTATAACGTAAAATGCTCGTATATTTTTACCGTTTTTCATAGGAAACGATATCTAATTTCGTTTAGAATAGAATTCTTATTTGCATTTCAAGTGATGTAATGACTGTCGGCATTGTATGCGCTTGGTTACAAAACCGCGTGCTTAGTAAATGTCTGTATACAATACTCTATTCCTATTCCCACACACTTCAATCAGCTTGGCTAGGGTTGGCATAAAGGCATCCCCATTTCTTAATGTGGTATAACGTTTATCTATAATGGCATCAAATCTATTCTAGTCTCATCTAGATGATTGGAAAAATTATTCTATATACATGTACAGGGTGTCCCACAGAATAAAGTGCCAAGCAAAGCCCCTCGTGAGTTGAAAACATAGAAAATGTTCCAATATGTACATCATATCACAAATGAAGTCTTGCCTTGGAATACCGTTTACAGAAACTGAATTGATTGTTGCAATCCAGAGATATGGCTAATATTCTAAGGGAGGTGCGGTACCAATTGTCACTTTTCTCGGAATGTGATACAAAATAAGAGCATCGTGCTAACAGGATAATAGGGCTTATTGATTTAAGAATTTAACTCTACGGCAACTCACAATACGAAGAGTTTGATTATCATAATAGTCATGTGCAATTTTTAATTTGATTACAGAACTATTTCAACTTATTTCAAACAATGTCCCTCATTAAATGCCCAAAATTTAAAAAAAAAAACTCTTAAAAATTTGTAGTTATTTATGCGGAAATTAATTATTGTTTGATAATGGCTATTATGTTTCCAGCTGAGTGTGCTCTATTTTTTATGTTCTTTAGTTATTTATGAAGTTATTTTAAAATGCTTACTGAGAAAAAGAAATATGATTATTGAAGTAGCAAGAAAAAAGATAAAGCATTGTAATTGTGTGATGGATGGATGAATTTTCTCGAATCAATAACGTGTTGTGTAAAGTCATGCCATTATGTGAAAAGTGGCACAATTGGTATTTCACCCTCTCTCAGAATACTGGCAATATCTCTGGATTGCAACAACCAAATCAAACCTTTCTATTTCTACGGGCATATTTCCTGAAAATCTTAAGATTGCCAAAGTAGTACCAATTTATAAAAAAGAAGATGCTGCAGAATTCTCAAAATTATCGTCCAGTTTCCGTTTTACCATGCTTTTCAAAAGTTATTGAAAGATTGGTCTTTACCGATGGTCTTGGATTTTCATTCATTGATAAACATAAAATATTGAATAAAAAACAATTTGCATTCCGACCAAATCACTCCCCTTCCATGGCAAACAATAGAGCTAGTTCACAAAATAAGTAATGCAGTTGAAAGAAGATTGAATGTACAATGGATGTATTTTTAGACTTGTCAAAGGCCTTTGATACCATCGACCATGATATATTACTATATAAATTATCACATTATGGATTCAAGGGAGTTGTGCTTAAGTGGTTTAAGAGCTACTTAGAAAACAGAAAATAATATGTCCGATACCAAGACAAAGATTCCGACTATAAGAATATCATATGTGGAGTACCTCAAGGATCAATCCTAGGACCGCTTCTTTTCATTCTTTATGTAAACGATATTAGTTAGTACTTCTTCGGTATTGGAATTTATTTGTTTGCCGATGACACCACTATTCTCTATTCTCATCGTGACATTGATACTAAATTGGATCTAATAAATAACGAACTTCAGGAGGGAAGCAATTGGTTCAAAGCAAACAAACTATCTATCAATGCTAGTAAAACAAACTATATGTTACTTGGTACTCCACACAAAACTTCAAAATATACTTCATCAAAGGTAACCAATAATGCTCATTATGTCAATGATAATGACTGTGAAATCAATCATACTAAGAATCTTAATATAATCCTAGATGATGTTTCTCTTGATAGGGTAAACACTAACTAAATTTCTTGGAGTTATTATTGATGAAAATCTATCATGGAAGTACCATATTCATGCTAACTCAAAAATTATTTCAAGAAATATTGCGTTATAAATAAATTAAAACATTTTTTACCTATTCGTATACTTTATACATTGTACTGTACACTTGTTTTGCCATATATAAATTATGGTATTTTGATATGGTGGAAACAGTTATGTCTTATCTATACAAGATATTTAAACTTCAAAAATGGGCTCTCATAACCATATCAAAAAGTCACTATAGGTGTCACTCCGGGCCACTATTTCTTCATTTTAATGTACTTAATGTGTTTGATACTTATAATTAGAACTAGGAGTATTTTGTACAAACATTACACAATGCAACTTCCTGAGAACTTTAGCAAGTACTTTATTAAACACATTGAATTACAACAATTACCACACAAGAAATGCTCATGATTATAGTATCCCCAAACTTAAAAAGGGTTTTGTTCTGCTCAAGCTTTCGAAACGGGACCAACCTTTGGAATTCTCTGACGTTGGCCATCAAACGCTCAAAAACAGCCAAGCATTTCAAATTATGCTCAAATCAAATCTGTTATCAAATATAATAATAATTTTGGGGGCAAGTGCTCGGCTTGTGTGTTAAGTGTATGTGTTATGAAGTATGTATTTGGTTTTTCAATATAAATATTCTTTGTGTTTATGTGCAATATTTGATAAGGGGGTGTTCATTCTTCTGCCCTTATTGGCCTTTCGTCCACCTCCTTCATGTCATTGTATGTATCTGTTTGTGTTTTTTATGATACTGTATGATAATGGAAGAAATATGATGATGATGAAAAAAAATCGGATGCTGTAAACAGTATTCAAAAGCCAAGACTTCATTGATAATATATTGTAAATATCACGTCACTATTTTATTTTTCATCTCCAACGAGGGTGCTTTTGCCTGAAACCTTTTTTGTGGACACCCTTGTTGTATCTATCACATTTTTTTTGCATTTTATTTACATTTAAGGTTAGCTATTAGGGGGTTATTCAAAAGTCTACATATGTGTGATTGCATTGTTTCATTGGTCATTGGAGAACTATCAGCGTCACTACTATTTCCGTTTAAGGTTCTTGCAAGTTCCCAGCTCATCCTTTGGGTCTCAATCGATGATCGAAACATCATCGATACACCGCTGTCACGTACGCTGTCACTGTATGACCAATTTCGAAATATACCAGACACTGTGGCACGTCGATAAATATATGCCATCAAGCATTTTATGTTTTAGTAAACCATCAATAACTAACCTTTTGCATGTAAAATGCACAAGCGTGATGCGGAAATCCCGGGTTGGAAAGTAAAATTTCTAAGCCTTCGTTTTTAGTTAAGACTGAAGTAAAGTTTGTCCCACATATACCACAAGAGCTATGGCAAATATTAAAGTTTTTGTTTTGCGTGGAGGCTGAGTTTTGGACGGTGGCGTAAAATTGTTTTTGAGATGGGGGATGCTGGATAAAAAATATTAATGAAACAGGTTTTCGCTGACAAGATCTGTTACTAGATGCTAAAAATTGCCTTATAATGTAAAATCGTTAAGAATTCAAATTAGAACAAAATGCACCCAAAGCGCATGGAAACTGGTATTGACCATCCCCTCTCATAAAAATGTTGGGGGATATATACACCCAGATTTACCCCTCTGGTTTTGAAGTTTAAGCTGAATTGACTCCTGAACACGTGCAGGGGCGGATTTAGAGGGGGGCGCACCCGGCGCGCGCCCCCTCTATTTTTTGCAGAGTCCAAGGCGCCGGGCGCAGCATAGAGTGCCGGGCGCGCTGTAGAGCTATAAAAAATGACTTTTCTTTTTTAAGCACAGGGCGCCCTGTAGATCTCTAAGAATGACGGTACAGGGTGTCAGGCGCCGTATAGCTTTGTGTGGGCGCCCAACAGACGCAGTATACCCCCGACTGGGAACAAATGAAAAAAATATGGGTCGACCGGCGGGCGCAGCGAGCCGGAAAAAAATTGGCGCCCCCTCTATTGAAAAATCCTGGATCCGCGCCTGACGTGTGTTGTTTAGAATGTAGATTTGACTATCATCTTTGGTTTATCTACAGATTGATATGAAGCCAACATTCAGGCCATTTGATACTGATGTAGTTATTGTTGGTGGAGGGTTAACAGGGTGCACAATGGCCTGTGCGTTGGCCAGAGATGGCCGAAAAGTTGTGGTCATCGAGAGAGACATGTCTCCTCCGGACACCATTCGTGGGGAGGGTTTCTTGCCCGGAGCGGTTAAAGCATTGGAGGATTTAGGATTGGAAGGTATGTAGCAATTCAATGTTATTTCTTTCCATTTCATGACTACATAGTGTAAAAATATACAGTAAATTGACCGTTAAAATAATACTTCAATTTTTATCTCCAATTTTGCAGGCCTATTATGGCTAAATTTAAAAGTGGAGTTCTTATTCGAATGTTAAAGAATGCCAACATTATCATATTACATTATGAATTGTCAATTATACGATTAAGTAATGAAACTTACAGGAAAAAAAACTGCGATCGCTTAAACAACGTGATTTTTCGCCGATATAAAAATATCACAATTACAGCGTTGGATGAAATAAAAAAACATTGCGAGATTTACAAGTAAAGTGAGTGATGATATCAGAAGTTCCTTTGGTCCATCAGAGATATAAGGATAGGTGTTGCATATCTTTCGATTACAGCGGAAGGTGCCTGCCTGTGAAGATTATGTTTGATTAACCCCTAAAAGAGCCGGGCTTTTTGGACCCATCTCACCGCCGGGGGGGGGGGGGGATCCGCCCCACTAGTATAGGTGTGGTTACCAATGGATAGTTTGACCCTCCTGAGTCCATTGATACCAAAAAAAAGCACAAAACATTACCTTGAACTAACTGGGATGATTATTGTTCTTATTTGACCGCACGTGTTTTAAGTTTATGCTTATACACGAATACGGTTGACAGCATTTCCAAACACCTCACTTGGCAGCCATAAGCTGGGGTGCATCCCTGCTTGAATTCACCCAAATGTGCAGATTAAGTGTACCTTTTGAATTATACTTAATCAAGCGTGGTACAGACGTACAAAAGATTTGGGTAGGTTTTGGGTTGGATGCCCCCCAGTATGGCGGCGGATCAATTCTGACCATCATTTGGCTGGTCGGGATTTGTCTATTCATAAAGAAGCGGCATGTGTTCATTTCACAGACATATTGGAAGACCACCAGGCCAGCGTACCATTGCATGGATTGGTTGTTTTCACAGATTGTCGATTAGATATCGAAGCTGTTGTAACGTTTCCCAGTCTTGGCGTCACAGGCAGACATGGCTCCCTCATTGGGGCGTTACGTAATCACGCTAAGTTAGAAGATAGGTAAAATAACTATTATTACATTTATTATTATCATTAGTAAAAGTTATGTAACTATGTGCCTCTTAGGTTTATTTTTGGAAAAAGGGATGAATTTAGTATTCTGCCACACTTAAAAAAATTCGGCACCTCTAACATGCGGTTTATTCCGTTAACGTTGCCGAATTCGTAGCCTGTGGCAGAATACTAAATTCTTTCCTGGAAGAAGACGAAAAAACGTGAAAAATACGATCCATACAAGCATTTTTCTTACCTTATCAGCTCTTATCAGCTGGCTCAATTCTCGATTGCTGCTGTCAAGTCATGCCACACGTCAGGCTTACAAAAACTAGTGAGCTAAGGGGTCTTTTTTGTCAGGAACCCGTTTCTAACATCAGATTGACCACCTGATTCGTTGATTTCGCGATATCCAAAGTACCGCGAAACCGTTTTTTCATTCCTTGTTCAAGCTAATCGCAGAGCCTTTAACACAGCGTTTGGCTGCTAGGGAGTCCCATGACGTAGCGCATGTCTAAGAATAGCCGGCCAATTAGCGATGCGGATACGGAATAGGTGGCGCTGTGTCCCAGCACTAGAGATGCTATGGGAGCGTAAATGGTTTGTGTGGTGAAAGTTCCATAATTATAAAAATAATAGAACCGTGTATTACTACAGTGCCAAAAACGTCACACTCGTCATAGCAACTACAAACATACTTATGCCCACGCTAGTTTGGACGCCATGTTGAAAATCTGCAAAAACATCGTGGTTGATCTGTGCGACGGTAAACGTTCTGAACAAACCAAATGCACATTTCAAGTGCATTTTTACGTGCTGTAAGATTGACGAAGTAATGGGCTTGGGGAGTAATATTAATTATCAGGTTTACCCGTCCGTCAGTGAGCTCGTCGAATCAAGATGGTGGTCGTTACTCTAGGCTTTTATTTATCTATCTCTATACATTTAACACGCCACCAGAATTCAAAGAGGAGAAGGCGTCTAGTTTCACAATTTGACATCATTTGAATCAGAGAATTATTTTATTTGTTAAGCAAGATGAACAAAATTTGGTTTGATCACAGTTCTCACTGGGCCTGATAATATACCAGCGGAGTTCCAGATGCACTGCGGCCCACGATGTCTTGAATGGCTCCAGGAGTTATACACATGTTGCCTTACCAACCAGTCCTTATACAAGATCTGGAGGAGGGCTACCATCATCGCACTCCCCAAACCAAACAAGTCTGCTGACAACCCCAAGAACTACCGCCCAATATCACTACTGTGTGTTTCCTTCAAACTCCTTGAGAGGCTGATCCTGGCACAGCTGGAACCAGTCGTCGAATCCCATCTGCCTGACGAACAAGTAGGATTTTACCGTGGCCGGAGCATAGTCCATCAGATTGTAAAACCCACAAATGATATTGAAGGGAGCTTTAAAAGCGTCGTAAGGCAGGCGTCATCTTGGTGGACCTTACTGCAGCATGTGACACCGTGTGGCTTCAGGGCTTGACACTCAAACTTCTCAGAACCATCCCGGATCGTCACCTTGTCTGCTTGTACAATTCATATGTAACATGCTTTCAAACCGCAGGTTTGTTCTTAAGACCATGATGGGCAGACTCCGGCAGAGCAGTCGACTGCGTCGTCTGAGGAACGGAGTCCCACAAGGATCAATATTGGCTACCATGCAGTTCAAGTTGTTATCAGCGACATACCTCAACTACATCACTCAGACAGAAGTTGGACTGAAGTAGAAAGTACACTTACTACAGATATATGGCCCTACTTGCAGTATATCTCAAGACCTGGAGACTCAAGCTGAGTGAAGCCAAGACCACCGCTACTGCCTTTCATCTTAACCCCAAAGAGGCTCATCGTCAGCTTCAAAACAACCTCAATGGAACGCCTCTGCCATACATGTACAATCCTACACCAACTTATCCGGGAGTGAAGCTTGATCGGCAGCTTACTTATCGGCAGAATCACGAGTCAGTTTGTGCAAAGGTATCTTCGAGGAATAACCTCCTGTGCCGCCGCCTTGCTAGATCTTCATGGGGTGCTAGTCCAGCCACTCCACGCACCACCGCCCTGGCTCTGGTCTACAGCGCTGCTGAATATGCCGCCCCAGCATGGTGCAATAGCGCTCACACAAAAAAGCTGGAGGCAGTACTCAACGAGACCATGAGAACCATTGTTGGCTGCCTTCTTCCCACTCCATCTGAATTTCTACTAGTGCTTTCAGGCATTGCACCTGCAGTGCCTCTTAGAGAAGGGAATATCACACACATAAACTGGTGAATAAGGCTCTGTTGGACAACAAGCACTTGCTGCATAATAATGTGAAAGAATCACACCAATTCGGCAGGCAAAGACTGCGTTCTTGTCGACCTTTCTGTGGACACGCTGCTAAATTCTCCAGCTCCCCATTCAACATCTTACAGTCATGGAACACGGCCTAGCTAGATACCACAAGGCCAGACCAATTCACTATCACATCACACCTATGACAAAACTCCCACCTGGTAGCAATCTTTCACGTAAGGAATGGGTCACCATGAACAGGAGTCGGTCGTTTCAACAGCAATATGCACCGATGGGCTGCGACCATCCCAGCGGGCATAGTCGTTTAGAGGGACGTCGAAACGACGTTGGCACGTCGAAAACAGGTCGACGGTTTTTATAAATTTACGTCGAAAATGCAAATTGAATCGACGTTTTAAGAACGACGTCAAATCGATTTGCATTTTCGACATAAATAGTGTGTAAATTTCTAAAACTCTCGACGTCTTTTCGAAGTTCCAGCGTCGATTGCCCACTGGGATCTGAATCTCAATGAGTGCCCTCAATTTCGTCCACCAGTGGATATAGACTTCTCAAACTCCAGCAAGTCAGCAGTGAGCTGGCTCCACCAAATTCAACACATGATATAGCTGCTGCCTCATACGCAAGAAGAAGACGGAGCATTGTTTTAACTTCCAGTCCAACCAAGTAATCCAGAATCCAGAAAATATGCTCAAGTTATCACCAAGGAGGTGTGCAATTCGTGGAGGCCATCCAATTGTACGCGTTCAGTGTTTAAACCTGTACTTTGCCCCCTGTATCTAGACACTTTGAGTGAGATTCCTGTACTCAGGAGCGCTTAATTACACATGCACAATACACCCCACATATACACAAACCTAGATTATACAATTTACATTAAAACATATTTTCCATTTGGCTTTGAATTAAATCAGGAGAGTGTTGGTAAAAGATTTAGTTTTACGGAACACAATCGTGTTGTTGGTGTCCAGTAATCAGGATAAGGGGTCAGATAAAACAAAGGTAAGTTCTTTTCCCGGGATATGCCAAATGTAACCTCAAACGATTTTGTATGTGTTTAGAATAATGAAAATGAGTAAAACTAAACATGTAATAAAATATAGATGGCAGGCTCGTAGGGGGGGGGGAGTGGAGGGATTGCAGATAAGAGGATTTGACGGGACCTTCCATCTGTTGAAAAGTATGATTGTCAATAGGGTTTATTGAAACTTTTAAATCATGGGGTGGTTCGGTCAAGTTGGCATAACATCAACAATACTCCGTCTGCCACAAATAGGGTCAAAATACGCTAAATAACATTTCAGGATGGGGAGTTACTTTTTGGATGCGTTTCTTTAATTATCCAAATAACACCTGTAGAAATTGATGTGCCAGTTTCGTTACACTATGTGGCGACTCGAGGCGTGCGCACTTTAACAGATGGCGCAAGTTTTCCGTTTTTATGGAATTTCCACGCCTTTTAGGAACCTGTACATATCGTCTTTTGACAGTTTCAACTTGGTTTGGTGAATAATTATATATTTTAAAAACAAATTAGTTTATTTTGTAACCCATAAAATTAAATCTCTGGAATTTTGCTCGATTTGAGTTTTCTAAAAACACGACATTATTTGTGTTTGAAGTGCGACGATTTAATTAATCTACTCAGGCTCCGGGCACAAAAAGCAGTGCATTAGTGTGTTAGAATTCCATGAAAACTCCACGTTTTGACTCTGATTTCCAAACTTTGGCGGGTTGGCGATATATGGCTGGCAATTAGTTTAATGTGATCTCCAGTAAAATATTTTTGCAATGAGCAAATTCTGTATATTAAGTTTTGTTCTCATGGATGGTTGTTGTTTTTCAAATATTGGACATATGGACCATTGTAAAATCGTGAGTTCGATCCCCGCTTCAGTAAACGTGTTGGGCAAGAGAATAATCCAATGCCTCGCCGACCCAAGCGTAATCTGGGGAGCTGTTATGGAAGATATTGCAATCTAAAGTGCTGATAGGAATGTTCGCTTGGGCCAGCAGCCACCTAGACAAATAATTGTGACGATTTCCTATGGCGGGCGTATATGATGCAACTACGGCTTGGAGACTGTTACAGCGATAAAGCATATATGAAAGCTCCTTATTATTTGTTATTATGCTTACTTTTTATTATGATAAATTAAATTAAACTCTGCACGCATTGTATTTAATCTGTATAATACAGGTTATTCGTGCCCCTCTACTACATTTGTGACGGTTCTTACTCCAACCTACGCAAGCTAATAGAAAACAACAGACAGTGTGTTAAAGAATCATGCGTTGAGTATAACTGAAAACACAATATTACCTACCCCACCCGAATTTGGCCGAAATTACCATGGGAATGAATGTGCCAGACCGCCTGACAATATATCTTTCAACTCGATCCCAGTACAACAGGTTTCGTGGCCACGTGCAGGAAGCCGAAACTAGAACCCCGTCACATTTTTAAGAACAAAGGTTGCCCTGTATTACCTGGTGAGTTTTTAAGTGTTACGAGACGCCAGACGGCAATAATAATGGTAGGGGGGGTGGTGATAATTCAAACAAATTTGAAACCCCCAGCTCAAAATATGGAGACACACTAATTAAACCAAAAAAGCATTTACTGGAACTCATACGATTTAACCCCCCTGTACATACCCTCTGCAAGTTTTGAATAAGGTTTCCAAATTCGGATGCCTTGCAATGTGAATGATAAATCAAGTGAAAGTTTGAAAAAAGTTTCTAAAATTAAAAAAAGAAAAAACCTAAAATTTCATTATTTTTATTTATTGCCTGATTCAGAATTACTGTTTAGTTTACCAATGCAATTCCAACATTTTTATTCATCCAGCCAATTTGTGACATGTTATAATTATTTCAATTTCCCACCAATGGTACATGTCTTATAGCTTTGTGGAATGTTGTTTTAAAATTAGGCTAATCACATTACCACATCTATTTTCAGGAATTTATCAATGGAGCTGCATGTATGCAGTTTGAGCAGTATTCAAGATAAGAACTAATGCATAGCAAAGTAATTTTAGCTTTGCTGTCTTAATGTATTTGTTGAGAAAAATACTATAAACTAACAATTGTATCAGCAAACTGATATCGCATCAAGAATAGCGAGTCTGAGCATGAATCTAGGTAACCATAAGTAACATTCTTTTACAACTAAAGAATTAAATCAACAAAACCTAAATGAACTCCCTGCTATGCATCTACATTGGCCGTTACCTTGTTTAACTGAATACAGGATCAGATTGATCAGATTACTACTTAAGCTTTTTAGAAATACAATGCCAAAACACTAGTTGCAACACAATCATTATATATCAATAAATTCTGGAATAATGGATACTGGACAGACTACAGCTTCTGTACACTGCTTTTTAAATAGTAAAGCAAATAATAACATTACAATTCATCCAAAAGAGTGTAACTGGTGTTTGTTGTCAATAATTTGGAGCTTTAATCAGGCAATATTGGGACAAAACAGCTGTCTGCAAATTGGGGTGACGCATGAGTGGTTTCACACACAGCTCACCATACTCACTGTGCTCACTGCAACTACTCAAGTGAAAGCAACAAGGGCTTAATCAAACAATTACCGTCTCTTAGCAGGTGTTTAACTATTTTTAGTGGGAAAATCTTTAGGGGGTTAGTACAGGGGGTTCTTGATTGAATTTTATTTTTTTAAAGGATAGGGGTTTATGTCAGGGTTGGTTCCATAGTTTTGGGGCTGGGGGTGTTAAGGTTTCAAATTCATACTTGCACTTTTGTGCAATAACACACCCCCTTACTTGGGCTTAGGACAATTTATATGGACAATTTGTCAACCTAGGGCGTTAAACCAAGGGGGGTGAAAAGCCCATTCAAACCAGTCGGCCGTGCTGGGCCGCTGACATTTTGATAGGGCACGGAATATTATTAATTGGGGTGCTTGTATACCACACATAATGTCAATTCGATACAAACAATCCGGCAAAATATAGGTTGTTGGATGTTGGGTTATTGGGTGGTTAACGTTTTGTCTTACCCATGGCCCCGCAACGAATGAAATGAAACGTCTATGGCAAAAGCATAACGGCCATAAAAAACGTATTGCTCCCAACGCGTTGCGACGAAAGTAGCAACGCGTTTGCGACATTTCGGCAACACGTTGCTGTATCGGCCAATCAAAATCATGAATTTCTGTTGAAGTATTTCAAAAAAAGCCCCACAACGCGTGCTAGATACTTTGCAACGCGTTGCGAAACTCACAACGCGTTACGAAACTTCACAACGCGTTGCGAGCTCACAACGCGTGCAAGCTTCAAAACGCGTTGCTAAGGTTAACAAGCATAAGGGTCATAAGTATGCGCAACGCGTTGTTAGAAAGTAGCAACGCGTTGCGACATTTTGGCAAACGCGTTGCGGCCCGTTAGCCAATCAAATTCAAGAATTTCTGGACGTATTTCAAAAAAATAGATACACAACGCGGTGCGGCAATTCGTTATGACCCCTATACTTTCACAACGCGTTTGCAGCCATCACAACCGCGTTGCGAGCTTCACAACGCGGTGTTAAACTTTCAAACGCGTTGTGAAGGCAATAAGGGTCATAACGTATTGCTGCAACGCGTGGTGAAGGTTACCGACAACGCGTTGTGAGATTTATATTTGAAATACGTCACAGAAATTTATGATTTTGATTGTCCCGACCCGGCAACGCGTTGCTGAATGTCGCAACGCGTGCCGCAAATGTCGCAACGCGTTGCCGACGAAATGTCTCAACGCGCTGCCGCGAAATGTCCGCAACGCGTTGTGACTTTCTCTCAACGCGTTGGGGCATACGTTATGACCCTTATGCTTGTTAACCTTAGCAACGCCCGTTGCAAGCTTCACAACGCTTTGCGAGTCTTCACAAAGCGTTGTTAAGGTTTGCAGCGCGTTGCAAGGTATCTAGCAACGCGTTGTGGGCTATTTTTTGAAATAACGTCACAGAAATTAATGATTTTGATTGGGCCGGACACAGCAACGCGTTGATTTGAAATGTCGTAACGCGTTGCCAAATGTCGCAACGCGTGCTACTTTCTCGCAACGCGTTGCAGCAATCGTTATGGCCGTTTGTGCTTGCATTAAACGTCAGTCGTCTTGATTTAATAACCCCGCCTCAATTAATACATCTTTTCACCTAAGCGCGCCATGCATTATGAGAAAAAAGAGTATCTGAAGCACAATGTCCAGTGCACTATTATTCACCTGGCCACCCTAAAACACAACATAAATTCGTATCACTACTGATTAGTGTAATGCAAAGCGGCACCCACAGTATGTGGAATGAGCGGAGGCAGCCATTGCGTTACGATTGTTGGTACTCTATGTTTTCTTTGTGGTCGGCAAAAACATGCGAGACGATGATTTTAAAGATTGACGTAACGTTTTGCCTCTCTACTATATAGAACCTCTTTGTTAAACCTAACACAACGTCGCCAAATTTATCTATACACTTGGAAAAAAAAGTATAACCATTTGCATAGCTATGGTATACTCATCACTAGGACCAGTGTCAGTCGGGATAGTTCATGTATGCATTCTTGTGCCTTCTGGGGTACAATGAATCCATATCACAAAGCCAGGGGGTATGTTAAGACATCATTGATGGAACTGGATGAATGTGCCATTAAAATTGAGAATATCTTGGATCATGGTATTGCACTTGCGGGATATTATATCCAGGAAAATAATTTAAAGTTAGTAATGGTTTGACTCAAAATACGCCACAGAAACAAGTTTGGTGCTGTGAGTCTTAGATGTGATGGAGAGAAAAAGTAACAAAAGGTCTAGAAGTAGCGGGGAACATTGTATTAGGCAGGGAGGAAAGGTTTGTACCATAGTGGAAAAATAAAGTAGGTATAAATGTACTAAACTCTATACCAACATTTTGGCCATATCCTAAGGATTAAAAAGATATAGTGGGTTATAGTTGTATAGTTATAGGGCAATAAAGTTTCAAGGTCATCACGGGGTTACCTTTTTAGAATGCTTCGATTCTTTTCAAAATGGTCCAAAATTCGTCATATAGTATAAAACGGACCATGGGTATGACACGATCTGCTCGATTTGGGCATTGGGGATTTCCATGCCTAAGAAAAATTATGCTCCGTGGACAAGTCTGTTTTGCTGACTTATTGTTCAGTGGACTATATCTTGAGAACCACTCAACCAAAATGAACAGAAAATGCAGGTAAGATGCTCTATACCCATTCTTTATGATAAAATAAAATCCACAGATATTAAATTACAAAAAGTGGGAAAATATCACTTTCATTTTGGGTAAAGTTTTTATTGGGTCACCCTGTAGATATACTTTTAGAGTCAATAAGTCACAATTTAACAAACATTATCGTAAAAAAGGTATTGTCCCAAGATTTCTAATCCTCTGATGTGTGTCACGTCTTGAATTTACATAGAACATATTATTTGCATCAAATATGAGGGTTATAATTAATTTACATCTAAAGGTGAAGCTATTTAAATCATATTTTGGACTAATATGGTACGAAAACACATTAATTTTGTATCCCATATATCTCAGGTCATGTCACTTGTCAGAATTTGCCAGCCGGGTAAACTAAGATGAAACTATTAACCCGGGAGCTGGCAGACATTTGTAACACATCTCAAGTGCAAAAGGTTTGAGTGATTTAATATGTAGACAGCCTGACGGGGACCTCTGAAACGTGATTCTTAAGTGCTGCAAATGTGGTTTGTTTCCCCTCTATTTTGGTAACCAAGCATTTGAGGCATTCAAACTATTCCTTATTTTAACCCTATGAGCTCCACCAATAATTTGCACCATTTTGTATCCAAATCGGAACAACTTCACTATGTTGATTTTGGTATCTATCACATTTTTTTTTGCAATTTGTTTTGGGTAAAATCATAAAATTATTGGACTATATGTACGCCAATCAGCGTAGGTGTTGCACAAAAAATGAAAGGATTATGCAAGGCGAGTTGACAGTGAAAATTTCAGAATCTGTTTGATTATCACCCTATAGCTATATTTATCTTACATTTGGGACATACGCACACGTAGTTATATTAAGGGATTTAATATTTGGGCGCTTATGTTTTATTGCACGCACTGAAATAATTTGCGAAGATTTCCAAAAGTCTATAACATTTTAACGTAATCCTACTCTGTAAGATTTAAGTGGCGAGCAAAGAATGTCTTATTCTGTTTTGTCTTTATATTCTACACAGCCTATATACGAGGACCATTACTGGTTGCGCTTCAGAAAGGCAATCCTCGTGTTACCGTACAGTGTTATCGTCGATCAGCTAACTTTGATTCCATTCCGGGAGTGCTTTTTCCTAGAGATGCCATGAAGTTCAAGGGATCCATAGTAGCATCGGAATGACGGTGGCTCTGAATGACGTCAAGTTTTGGCGGATGGCATGGCGAAATATTCAAAATTTATGTAGGTTTGGGCAAAATATTCTGAATTTTATTAATCTCAAATAAGTGGTGCGCAACTCAACCTATCAGTCTATCTTTCCCCATATCTCTGTACCCTTTTGCACATCCTTCGAAAAAAATGTACATTCGGATTACAGGAGGCATGACTATATCATTAAATATTTTTATGGTCTTTCCTTTTATCGGCTGATGATAAACTCTACTTACGGCTCACAAGTCCCGCTTCAAGACACTCCGTAGATCGTATTCTATTCGATTGACATCACATCACATTTTATAGGCTTGTGTTCTCGCGATACAGACAGTGGTATAATCTTTGCTGCGTGAGTGCAGAAAGATTGTATGAGCAAAAACTGCCAGATGTCATGTACACAATTTGAATGCAGACGTGTCTGCTTCATGCCAAACCAGTCACTACAAGACAGCCGTCATGGCTTAATAGCGTAAAAGCGAATTCTTGGTAAAAATGCTGATTTCTTATAAAGCAATATTTTAAACCCATCACACCGCTGGACCGACTCACATGAACAAAGCGCTTAAAACGGCTTGTGGTTTGTGTGCGTATGTTATACATCTATTTGTGTTCGTTTTGGTAATTGGCTATATTGAAATAGGCTTGACCGGCATCGTTTGAGTTACTGACCAAATATTTGTAAAACATTGAAGGGACACCACCCGATCCCTAGCCTCGACTCCACCTTTCATACCAACAAACCTGAGATTTGGTACCATTAGAAACCTTGTATATTTCTCATCTCATCTGCAAGATATTATGACTGACTTGCTTACAGGCTAAATATGGTTTGTTTAAGGTACAGAAAATATTTTGTACAGTATAATATTCTATAAGGTATTGTAATAGCACATTATTACTGCTCACATGAAAACTTTTTTTAAATTAAAATGCAATTTTGGAATTACAGTTTATTGGTGATGGCTCAGGCTACGAGAGAGAGAGAGATAGAGAGAGATAGAGATAGAGAGAGAATGAGAGCGATAAGAGTGAGAGAGAGAGAGACATGTTGTAATCTGGTGGGGCCCTTTAAAATATAACCTTTACATATCCATGCGATTTTGTTGAATCAAAGCACTCTTACCCTATATTCAGACCGATGTCACTGACGTACTATATCAAGAGTTACTGGCGACTGGCGTACCATAACAAGTGTCACTGGCGTATCGAAACACCATGTATTACATGTTAACAGAAAAAAAACTCACCAACTATCGTATTACAAAGGCATCAAACTAATCCACCTTTGTAAAGACGTCAGTATGTCATAATTATGCACTTTGCTAATGTGATTACTGTTCACAACAGTTTACACGGCCGGGTAAAAGAAGATATAGGCCGGTTTGAGCCATAGTCCGGGCTCCATGGACGACAACGGAATGAAGCGTGAAACGACTGTTGCGTGAAGAGTAAATTGAATCTACGCCTATCCTTCACCAATTGTAGGTGGACTGGGATCCGGAGGACCAATCTCTGCCAACCCGGGCCACTACCTAACTATTTTTCTCTGGTTCAAGAGAGTGAGATAACACTGGGCCCCTACGCCATGATGACAAAGCTTGTTTCATTAATAAGAGCTAGCTCGAGAATCACAATTTATGTTTGAAATTATTACTAAAATTTTTATATTTTTATGGTAAACGATCAAGATGCTGCGAAGAAACTTCAGCATCGTGGATTGAAGCATTAAAGAACTCGAAAGAGACAAATTTCCAAGGAGAGAGGAATGTTTGCAAGGAAGCTTGCTCTCTGTGAGTATAATATTATAATAATGTTTTGTACTCGGCATAAGAAGCGTGGTGTAGGTGCCATCGCAGTACTATCCTGTAGCTCTTTCTTCGTGGTCTAGGTCCAGATCCATATATTGCGCGACAGGAAGTCTTTTCTTCTTTTGAGCAACATGCACCCTAGCTACTTGAAGTTCCTTAACCTCTTTGATTTGGGTAACCGTCTGTAGTGCAGATAGGTTGATGATAAACTTCCCCATTGACGGTATATACCGTCTTCTTGGCATTTAGATGTAAGGCCGACTTTGTCTGCTACTTCTCAAGTGATCTTAGTAGACTTGTGCACCACATATCATTCGGTTGTTAAGTTAGAGCTAGGGTTTAGACATCCGGCGTGGTAAGGTTGTGGGAGATGCTGACGTCTAAACCCTTGGGGTTTGATGATGAGTCCCTTGTCGTTCATGATGTCCATATTCTGTCTGATGAGTATCAACAACGATTACAAAAGGATAGGGATATGGTATTACCAAAATGTGTTCTTATATTGATCTCCTGAACTGCCCTGATTTTCATTTTTGAGTTTTTTGTTCTTTTGTGACGCAACCATATATGCGTGACCCGGAACCTTTTCTTGTTCCATCTGCATTGAACGCCTGTATGTTACGTCACCCGGCACCATGTCCCATCTGTGATAAACTTCGTAAATTCCGACATCATTTTTAATTTTTAATGTTGTTTATTGTTTATTTGTCTGTAAATGGTTATAGGATCTCTCGAGTCAATAATTAAAACAGTGGGAAAATATTATACTTTCTTTTCCTTTAAATAGCACTGCTTGTATTAGTTTCAATTGGTGAATGTTTTTTGAACATGTAAAATTGGAATTGAGACGTCACACAAAGAAAATATTAACACTTTAGCGGGAATTCTTTTTATATTCCTGTTCTGTTTGATTTTTTCTTTTACTAGGTTGAATTTGGATGAAATGAAACCAGGAAGCAATTCGAACAAGTCTGTTGGAACGCCATAGCGTTTTTTCCTTTCACGCGAGACCCTGGACATCAGTCTTCAAAGCTGCGTGGGAAGCGTTCACAATTTTCATGAAATTTAGCAAAGAATGAATGTCGAACCATAGCCAAAACCGCTAACCCGGATTGGCGTGACATAATGAAATCGTTACAATCAAGGCAACTGTGCGGATTTCGAGAGCAGCATCAATTTTTCCATACTGATATTGAATATATTATTAGATTTCATAAATCTGTAAAATTTAGCATTGTTTGTGCTGTTAGAGTGTAACACACAAACATTAATTCACTCTAAAATGTTTTAAGAGCCAACCTGATAATTTTAACTCCTTTTGATGGTTAACACTTAGTGGCCTAAGGTGTTTTCACTCACGTTGGTGCCTAAGGGGGGGTGGTTCCATGGAACACCCCGCACTAAGGAAACCACGTTCCCGATGGAATTTTCAAAGGAAACTCCTCACCTTTGAGGGGGCATAAGACAAGGCCAAACGTGCAATCTAATGAGTTCCGGTTTATCGTCTGGAAATTAGGGGCAAATCATTGTTTTCGAAATGCCGTCAAACTCGCTCAAAAAGTACCATGTTGTTTCGCGACCTGCTTCCACAGCATACACATTGCCAAATCATTTTGATGTTTATATCTGCTCTAGAAGGACCAATTACATATCTTTTACACAAACATGAGCATTTTTGTAACAGTTCTTGTATTTTTGTGGGGCAGTCGTTTTTGCCATAGGTTTGTAACAGCGCGCAGTCGCTCGATGCGGGAATCGCTTCTTTTCAGACATAAAGGGTTAATATTTTTCTGATTTATTTTAATTCTAATTTTGTTTCATGCATATAAAACATACATCAAGGCAGCAAAAAATTTCTGGCAATAGGGTTTGCTAATTTTATTTTTAAAACCCACTCCGTTAGTTGCCTAAGGGGGGGGGGGGTGTCCTAGGGAAACAAGCTAATTATCTCATTAAAAGGGCGAGGAAAGAAATTTTAGCAATTTTATGGAAAGAGAAGGCGATGATAAATTCACAATTACAAAAAATTTAGAGTTCGAAAAATATTTTTCACGAGGAGAAATCGCCGAAAAGGGGAAAAACAAATTTGGGTACTATGGACCCCCCCCCCCCCCCCTGGCCACTTAAGTTTAAAAAGTCACAGTTCTTGTTGAGTAAACTTGACCAAACAAAAGGTTAAGTAGCAGTATTACTCTGTCGTGTAGTAAACATCTTGCTCAGTAAAAAAGGCCAATATTTGACTCAACATTTGTTTGCGTAATTTTTAGTTTTTCTGCTTAATCAACAGTGAGCTGTGACATTTTAAATTAACAGGTGATAAAACTTTACTCAACCAAAAGGAGTTGTATATTTTGTCCTGAATTTGAGTAAGATGTTTTGGCCCAACTGTTGAGTTTTGACTCAACTGATTTGTTAGAGGGTACCACTGCTTGGTCATTGTTGGCATCACTAATTTTATTCAATTGATATTAGAACTTTGGAGTAGGTAATTAAAGCAAATGCTTACACGCCATAAAGCTAGGTTGCCAGGCAGGTTGAGTAAAGGGCCCGTGGCAGTAACTCGAACCTCCTCATATGTTTTTGACTTTTTTTCCTGTACTATTCCTTGGTACATCGAAAGGACACAATTAAGATTTACTTTAACTTTGGTATTCTTGGTATTTAATTCTGTAAAACACCACAAAACTACAAGAACATATGGCCTTTTATACTCAGATTCCGATGCAGACTCCTTATTTAATTAAAAGTTCCTGTTTAACTCTGGTGAAAGGTTGCCAAATGCATAAGTTTGACATCCACGCCACCTCGTGGATGTCAACCTCGGAAATGCCCATTAAACAAGTGACCCGAATGAACGCACGAATGAACTGATTTTTTTTTTATATAACAACAAAATGTATTGTAATTTTTATCAAATTGATTGGTTCAAGAATTTGGAATTTCCAAAACACAATTACACTGGCAATTATAATTAATGCACTTAGTCTTCCCAGTGAAGAATCCAAAAGGGAGTCTTGCACAAAATAATAATTAGAGAATAAAAGATGAGTAGTATCCACTACGATAAAAATATTGGCCTGCCCATCCAATATGACATGATATTAGATAGGCAACACAACAAATTTTATCTTTTATTCTCATTCTTTTTTAGTTTTGGTTGTTTTAATCACCGAAAATATTTTTATTTCAATAATATTGTTAAAAGGGCAAAAATATTCCCCCGCTGTCAAAAATGAACCAACCCGTACTAGCTGCGTGCACTGCGTATTAAACCTTATACACGCGCTCGTAAACACTTGCGTAAACACAATATCGTCTCATATAAGATAGGCAACAACCAATAATATTGCGAGTTTGCTTACTAAACCCCGCCCACTGAATAAGAATCCAGGATAATAAATCCGAGGGAATCGTTTTCAGTAAAATGATCCTTTTTTCGAAACAGCCCCGAAGATAACTCAGATTATAATTATAATTTTATTATACTTTCTGGATGATGTAACTAAACATATTACAGATATATGGTAACTTAAAAGTTTAAAAGATTTGTAAAGGTTGCCATATTGGCCACCATCTTAAATTTTGAGCTTGTTGGAAAAACGAAATTACCAGATAATAGTTCCTACAGGCATGACAGGTAACAGACATATCAAGACTTCAATTTGCACATTTATCACATTTTTTGCAGGCAAACTGTCTTTAAAACCCACTGCTATAGTGGCCATTTTGAAATTTAAGATGGCTGCCATAACCAAGTGATCCAATGTTGCTATCAAAATACTTGAAATCGTGCCTCTACCAGTCTCAGAAACCGGGATATGGGCAAAAACCACTTTATTTGGCGGTCATTTTGAAATTTAATATGGCTGCCAAAACCAAATGATCTGATGTTGTTGTCAATGATCTTATTGGATTTCTTGACCCTTAAAACATGGGTATAGACACCAGAATCATGCTTCTACTAGTCTCAGAGACCGAGATATGAGCAAAAAATTGGCGGCCATTTTGAATTCCAAAATGGCCGCCATAGGGGAATTAAAAAAATGCAAACATTGATTTTCTTCTTTTATGAACCATAAGCTTTCAGAAAATGTATAGTTTTCCTAATCTCCATAAAAAGCCAACAAAATTACATAAGGAACCTGGCTAATTGTACAGCAGTTCAAGACGACAAGGTTCTACATGTCACTTGACGACAAGGAATTTCAGCAGTACCCAAGTATCCGTCTGTCAAAAATGTCCACTTTCAGGACCACGAACTGGAAACTTTTTTATTCCAAAACTGAAGCTCTTTTGGCTTCAAATATGACAGAGGAAAAATTAGCTTACATCTAAAATATCAGCACTGGTACTGCACCAATCTAACATATCTGGAGATCAAAATTAAAGCCACTATCAGTGATTATCCGAAAGAGTGAAAATATCCGAAATTTGCAGGAATAGCTTAAAAGTGACAGTATAAATCTGTAGATTCTCATAACTTACTTTTCCAAAATGAAGATTTGACAGAAATGGAAGAAAACTGGCAGCGTTCAAAGAATACAAATCTCCGTTCAAATACGTGTTGTAGTCAATTGTCGCGTACTGACATTAATTACTAAAATTTCCGATTTTGTCCTTATTAGGCTTCTTTTCTGGTCCTACCATTTGTATGGTATGTTAGGATACCTATAATGGTTACAGACATGCACAAATATGATTTTTGATGTTTTTTAGATTTTCTGATTTAGCAAATCACCGATAGTGGCCTTTAAACTTAATTAAAATTCCATTTCGTGACCCTCGCCTCGTCCCCCCCACGTACCTCACAAGAAATTGAGATTTTATATCATCTGAACCGTTGAGCCAAGTATGTGTGTTTGGTACCTAATACGTGCAAGTTCGATCTGCTCTAGCTGGAAGAAGTTCATAATTTTGTATTTTCTGCCCGTAAATGGACAAAATTACAGTCTCAGTGGCCTAGTGGGGCATCTCAATATAAGTAAGGAGTCGCTCATAACAATCAAACGCAACATCAGAAATCAAAACTCAAATTTTGAAATAACCCTTTTTTAGAATATCTATCTATGTGCACTAAGCAAATAAAGTTTCTAGGATCACGAAATGCCCTTTAACTAACTTCTAGGCATTAAACTACTGTCGAAGTCATATAGCAACATTATTGCTTATATTAATTCACACAGCCTATATTTCTCCAATATCTAAAAAGTTGTTACCAGCAACAGCAGCATATGGCATAACATAGCCTAACACTGCCCAATTGGATCACGCACAATAATAATCATATGCATTACATCATCTTTACATACTTTAATGGACATCATGGGAAACTACCTATATGGTGCGATCTTTGTTTTGCAATATAGCTGAAAAAACAATGAAGCCAATTTATAGTACTTAGCTTTTCTAGAATGATCTCTGACTTGTAAACACATATATTGCACCATGCATCATCTTATTGCTCACTAAAGCCCATGATATACTGCCTTTATAGAACCATTTCAGGATGTTTGTACGACAAGGTTAAAAAACTGGTAAAATATAACGTACGCAAAATACTCTCAAAACAAGCATATATTGAAACAAAATTACAACGGTCGTATAACGACAAACTTATTATATTACTTGGTTTCGACATTTTATGCAATTTACTGCTATACATATCCTCTCATTATAGAAAATGGATACTCTTGCTATTGATCCGCCATGTCCGTTACCAGGGTCTTCTAATAAAAGTAAACTGCTTAAAATGTTTCAAAGACTTAGGTCTAAGTATTACTGAGGATTACAATATTGCTCACACTCAATGGATCATAATGGGATACATAAAGTTCTTTTTGTAAAGTTCTTATTTAATTGTTAAATGGCCAATCCATAACTTTAATGTTACAATAATGTTGTTGTCAGTTTGAAGTACATTACAAAATCATATTCCTCATAATCTTACAAGTTCGTAATCAATGCAAATCGGGCCAATTCGATTTTTCACTTTCAGTTTTGATATAGCATATCTTGAGTTCTTCATAGGGAATTGTAATGACACCAATCGCAAATAAAAGCTTAACGGCATACCAAACAATGTACTTTTGTTTTGGACAGGCTCTTTCCCCGAGTGTTAAAATGACACTCATTTCGTATGTACACATACAGTCAGTTTCGAATGTCTATATGCAAATGACCAAAAGTAATTGTTTTCATTTCAAAACGTAAACGACCGTTACTGCACACGTGGTTGTGAACTGTCATGGTATTAAGAAAGTACCTACCACACTTAGAATTAGGGTTATTAGCAATGGCGTTATGAACATTTAAATGTTCAAGGTTCCCGGCCATATAAAATATCGCATTTCCCATCAGTCAGTTCCCTATGCCTATGCGAATGAACTAACAACCCCTTTCCTGCACACTCGGTTGTGAACTGCCGTGATTTTTAGAAAGTACATACCACACTTAGAATCATACATGTATATAGTAAGGCGATGTCATTATTTTCAGTGGAAGAACGAAGCCGGAGGCCGAGTTATACGCACAAATAGTGGTATCGCCGGTTTCAATTCGTCGTAAGGAGGGTACTGCAGTGTAAAAGGAGATATAGTCCGCCTGCAGCCGTAGGCCGGGTTTTATAGACGAAAACGGAATAAGCGTGAAACTAAATTGTTGCGTGAAGAGTCTACTTAAATGAGTGCCCTATTCTTTACCGTTGTAGGTGGACTGAGTCCGCCGACTATAAAAACTTCTACACCCGTAGTCAAGACGTAACAGGGTCAGATATTATCGAGTTGCCCATATTGAATGGTTTCTTTGTTTTGCGAATGATGCATGTGCGAGTCTGTTTTTGTATTTTTTTGCATTTTTGCTGAGTGTAGGAGTATTTTTTCCCAAGAGAAGGTTTGTGCTTGATTGATTTCACAATTCCATATGTTAACGACGGCTGTTTGCGGGTATTGTTTATAGGAACTTCTTTTGTAGTGGATATGAGTCGTCGCGTCGAAGTGTTTCATGTATGTTATAATGAAGTTGATATAAGGATTTTTGGATTCATTTGTGACAGTGTTGTCCCATGATTCAGTACTTAAATAGGTTGTAGTTGTGTATGTTGTGTAAATTCCCTGTAGACCCGTTTAGGAGAGACGCTTTCGTAACGTACGGTGTTTGTATTTCATAGATATGATATAAAAATGGAGACAACCCTGTAATAACTAACTCACAGCAGATCACTAACAGACACCAGACAAAAAGAGGAAGCGGATTTGATTTTGTGGTTTCGTTTCAACTTTTAAAATTTGGGTCTTCTATCCAAAACGAGATAATAGCATTTTAGAAAAGAATAAACGTTCAGCTTTTGATTAATTTTTATATGAATTCCGTTCTCATTTTATGGCTAATTTCAGTGACTCGATAACATCGGAAGATTTTTGTAATATTTTTATGGAAATGAAGGGAGATATATCGAACTCGGGGTTGGTTTTCTACACGGATCAGAACATATCGAGTTTACTGAGACCCATTTGAAAATTTGAATTTTGAAAAATTGTTTCTAAGTCCCCAATGTCTAAATGAAATTACTAATTTAGACATTCGTTATTAAGGGAGATATGGAACTCTGGGTTGGTTTTCTACACCGATCAGGACCTACCGAGTCTACTCAGACCCATTTGAAAATTCAAATTTCGAAAAAAATCAGAATGCCTAAATGAATTTCTAAATGAAATTTCAATTTTTGACATTCGTTATTAAGGGAGATATCGAACTCCAAGTTAGTTTTTTACACTGATAAGGACCTACTGATTCTATTGAGACCTATTTTGAAAATTTGATTAGCATTTTTAGTCCCCGGCAGAACCCCAGTGTTGATTGATTGTTGGAAAATAATAGTTAACCTATGAGCAATGACGTCAGCAGCAATTTGAGTGCTTTATTCAGGATTAGGTCAGGACCGAGGCGGCTTTGCTGACGTTCAGGGCCCAGAGGAGCTTAGCAACACCATCCGCTGATAGAGTGATGTTAGGCTTATCAGGCTCTGGGCTTGGTGGAAGGTTAACCCTTTCAACCCGGAATTAATTTTAGGATTTCATTTTTGAACTGTCACCTAAAGACATGTCTAGATCTCTCAGCATAGCAATTCACATGCATTCTCCATGGCAAAACGCATTGCCCGAAGTTGTAAAGCACATTATAAACGTGAAAATTATACCAAACTTCATCTTTTGGATTGTTTCCACATTTGAGATACCAAAATAGTATCTGAATGTATTTTCAAGTATTTATTTATTTGCAAGAAACGCTCAGGCGTTCTATCGGACCGAAAGGCTTAATCTTGGTGTCCTCTCCGTTGTCCTTAGTAAAGACACTGCTAAACTGGTTTGCTAAGGTCTCAGCCGTTTCTTGGTCAGAAACGATGTTTTGTCTTTATAATTCAAACCCCCGTAGTGTCCTTGCGGTTAGAGTTAATAAAATGTCCAAATTTATTTGGATTCTCAGTCGACGTCATGTCTTGACGATTGGAGCGCGGCTTGACGAACTTCATTTTCACCGCATTTTGCAGAGTGTTCCCAGTTAGATGGTAAACCACTTTTCGTTGCTTTAACATGCCTCCTCTCTTTCTGTCTGCATCGGCGAATGAGCTCGTTGATAGCCAAGGTGGTCTTAAATGCTCCTTAGTGATTATTATTTCTGTCAATCCGTCTTTAAAGTTGGTCCAGATCTTGAAAGTGGTGAAGATTGTATGAAATCAGTATGAAGTGTGCCAAAATTTTTGATAAACTCGGTCTCATGAACATCCTTCTGAGGATTTTCCGTGGCGCTTTCAGTAGACGAGAACCGGTGATATTTATCGCTGCCATAACTGCCGCGTGGTCACTAATCCCAGACCATGGTTGGACGTTTTGGACTGAGTTCTGGTGAGTTGTAAAGAGCAAGTCTAAAAAAATTCAGTCTCGTTAACAGGATCTTTACTGGTGGGGGTGGTAACTCTCCGGTGGAGGTGGTAATCATCAGCGATGCTGAATTGGGTAGTTTAATATGGCTTTTATTTGAGTGCAATCATTTGTAAATACATTTATGCAATACCAAATGGCGTTTTAAAAATAATTTCCGGGTTTTTTTTATTCGCCTTGTATATCTAAAGTTCTTATGCAATAAACCCTCAATAGGCGATGTTTGGCGGGTTCGAATCACAGTCTACCGTCTGTCTACGTAATGATTATTTTTTTCATGAGTTATTATATTTTAGGCCACATGGAGGGAAAGTTTAACAAGTAATTGCATAACGTTTATAAAATGCAAAAAACGCGATTTCTTCGAATATTGAGGGCGCCATCCTCGGAAAATTTCTGAGTCAGCCCTTTTAAGGTGTTAATGCAATACCATATCACCTGAAAAATCCAAATTGGAAGGGGGGGTGGGGTTGTTGAGTTCTAAGTAGCAAATACTTCATACTACTTCAAAACCTCACTTGAGTATATTCATGATATTATGCAACAGGTCTTTCATTGGTGATCAGAGTTACTATAAGTGGTCATTATTTTGGCTACAGAGCCCAGGGAAAATCTGTTGGACTATTACATAATACTAATTCTTGTGCAAAGTTTAGTTCATGAATAACAATACAAGTGAGTTCTATCTGGTATACAGTGTACTTGTTCTGGTAGAGTAAGCACTAAGCTATTATGCTTTGGAATATATTGGGGAGGTCAAACATCACTATCTGGTAAGGCATGCTAATCTACCTAAGGCTCAGTTCAGTAGCGTTGGATAGGCACATGTTAACAAAAGCTGACCATACATGTCCTGGGTATCGTAAGGCATACTAAAATACAGGGGGTGTATTTGCTCATTGGTGGAGAATGAAAGTTAATGAACTGCGCCACGGGAATTGTGATTTTACTAGCTCACAGTGTTTATGCTCTTCTTTCTATTTTATGCACCCTCGATGGAGAAATTGTTCAAATGACCCTTTTCCCCCCAAGAACGGGAAAGCCACTTACAGGGTAGATAACGTGCACACATCAGCATAATAAGTCTCTTTCCCGTTCTTGAGGGGGAAAGGGGTTGTATAATAAAAAATCGATTTCTCATTGAAGCCTACACTTAAAATTCCTCTAAAAGTGCCATTTTCTTCAAAATATGAACATTTCGTGTTTTTCAAAGTTCGGACCAGAAAACTTAACATTTAAAGTTATATGATTTGTGAAAATGGGTACCAGATAACGCAATGTCAAAACAGAGGGCGCTTCTCTCTGTTTATCCTGCCAGGTCCTCTATGTTTTCTGGGCGTAAATGAACTTGTCAATTAAAAGAGCTTAATCCGTTCAGTTCTGTTTATTCAACAAATATAACAAAGATAAAGGAACTGCCAATAGAAATCGCCATCCACTATGAGAGGTGAAAGAACTTTCCGTTTTTAATCTCGTTATTGAAGATAACGTGATTGACACATGTCATGCTCTCTGAAAGAAAGAAATGATATTGCAAATTAAATTTCAACTGGGACGAACCAATATACAAAAAGCGTTCAAACACTCAGGAACAGGCTGTTAAGGTAGGTATCTTTTCAATGCGTTATATTATTAATCTTATTAACTTCCAGACAGTAGATAACAAATGAAATAAATGCCAGTATGAACTGTTTACCCACATATATGTTCCATGTTATCCTTTGTCCAATGAGGGTGAACATCATAGTTTCAGAGTTTCATTATAACTGGTTATTATTGTAATGGATAAACATAGCTGTCTTGTGTTGAGAGCGCGTGTGGTCTTGTGGAAAAGCAAAGGACTCGTGATCATTAGACCGTTAAAATCGTGAGTTTGAGCCCCACTATGGTCAACGTGTTTGTGTCCCTGGGCAAGATACTTAATCTCAATTGCCACGTCTACCCAAGCGAAATTTGGGGAGCTGCTTTGGGGAATATTACAATCTAACTGCTGAGGCTTGCGCGCTTGTAAGGCATGTCTTGCATGTCTTTGAGCAGCCACCTAAATGATGCGAAATGATTGTGACGATTTCTTGAAGGCGGCGTAATAATAATTGTTAACCGCGCTATTTACGGAGATTAAGCGCTATATAAAAAACTGGTTATTATTATATAGCGGCTCAAAATTTATAACATACTATTTTTATTGTTTGTGGATTATAACACAATATATAATTAGATTTTCTTTCTTAATATCTTCGGTAAACGTCATATAACAATACATGTACTTTTTCACAATTTCGGCTCAGATCAAAGTTGAGGAAATTAGACAAACTTATTGTGGATTCGTGAAGCATTTCATTCTCTCTTTTCTCCGCCAGATGAGACAGTTTTGGGTGATTTTATTTATGCATCTCTTTCTGGTGAAGGATGCTCAAGGTATCTCCGGGGGTGCCTCTCCCTACGACATCTGGTGCACATGTGGCTCAACCACCTGGATAAGTGGTGAATGGGCTGGCAATATAGAAGCCAATTTTCAAATACCAATCACCAGTTCGTTGAATGGGTGGACCTTGAAACTCAGGTTTAATCAGCCAATATCTCAGATTCAGGTGAGTGCGTAGAGATAGGGGGTGTGATAATTCAGAAAAATTGAAACCTTAACTCAAAATATAGACACATCCTAAATAAACTAGAAAAAAGTAAATTTTACTGAAATCAGGCTATTGTAACCCCACATACCCCCAATTTTAAAATAAGGTTTTCAAATTCGGAAGCCTTGCAATGTGCTTAATGCAATGAATTGCCATTAGCAAATAAGCAAGTATCACACATGCTATCACATAGATTTCAGGATTTATATTCCTGATTTCAGTATTGCTGTGTCGTTTTACAAAAATTCACACACTTTTATTAAATTCAAGCCCATTTTGGGACACTTTATAAATATTACAATATAATGATAGCATTTACATAACAGTTCGACCAGGTTAGATTCTCTTTACACCAAATCAGTGACCTTACATGAGATGAATGCATAATTACGAGATACCCTCATTTATTCCAGTTCGCGGCTCTACCTGCAAAGGGTAAACAGCCTTGACTCTAAGGATTCACACCGGTAAATAATATGAGAAACAGAGGCAAGTATAGGCCCAAATGACCGTGTTTTTCTAAGTGTATTTAGAGAGAAATGTTGAAATCTGGGTTAAAAATCATGCTTGCTATCAATAATAAGTATAAAATTTGTAAGAATATCAGAAAAAAGGTTGGCATTAAAGCAATATTAGCACATTTTTTTGAAGAGTGCCCCCAATTTTTCAAAGAAATTGAGATTTTTACACGGTTGCATTGGTAACTGGCTAGTAAACCATACCTGTGAATGGTTAAGCTCGAAAATGTCTGTGTCTCACAAAGGAAGGAATTTTGTAATTAGAATAATTATTATCGGGATCCCGATGATAATTCAACGGCTGCTGGAAACGGCCTTCCAATGTGAAATAGCTGGGAAATAGCGCCATGTACGTGTCTACGCTCATCCATTAGTTGTTTTATTGGTTCAGGCAAATCAAGTTAGAGGTTATTTTCTCGAAGCCTCACTATTCCATCATGGACGCACATAATAAAAGGATATTTCCAGCTCTGCCGTTAAGTCCAATCTGGGATCCAAATTCTTATTACAAAATTATTACAAAATCGCTTATTTTATGATAAATACACATTTTTTAGCATTCTTGTTCACAGGTATAGTTTCCTAGACAATCACCATGAACGTAACTGTGCCAAAACATCAAATTTTGAAAATTGGGGGCGCTCTTCAAAAATGTGCCATTATTGCTTTAATACTTTTATTTTGATCTGACATACCAATATTACAGGGAACACCTGACTGAAAAAGTGACCTGACCTCCAGGGTTCACGGGGCATGCTGGTCTTCATGGTCCAGTAGCTCGAAAAAACTGGGGATAACTACCCTAATCTCATGACTGATCAGGTAGGAGATACGATGATCTTCAAGCAGAATGTTAGCTTTAAGATCTGAGATATTCCATTGAGGAGAAAATGTCATTTTCATCTCGCCCATTTTGTGTTACCGGTTTTAAACCCCAAGGGCATTTTCTCGCAAGTCCGAATTCTTTGAAGACCGAACTTATTATCTCATTGAAGATTCCATTCACAAGAATTTAGAATAAGTCGCACTTCCGTATTGACAGTGCATCTTTTTAACGCATCTTGTCTGGCGTAGTCTTTGTCAAAGACTAGTTTTTGAAGAGGTCGAGGGATGGGGGAAACTCAGAGAGGCTCGCAGAACCAACATGGTAACCGAAGTTATGGTCCCTTAGCTGATAGTACCCGGGGGTTCGTCCGCGAAACTCAGTCGTAAATCTACGTGCATACTATGTCTATGTCATGCCTGAGTGGATCAACTTATCCAAAAAGCACTGTGTAAATGGTATGAAAAGGTCTATTATGTAGGACATACGCATGAGTTAGTATACAAGTAGGGTTACGCATGAGGTTCGCGAACGGACCCCAGTAGTTTATCTTTCCAGAGAGTAATACAGTTACAAGGTCTGTAACACAGACTAGTCTGGCGGTGTGTACGGCGGTCCGGAAAGTGTGTAGTCTGTGTCACAGACTGCGAAAGATATTATCTAAATTGGTACTGCGCGAGAGATTAACGTTATCAGTCCGTCATAGAGAATGTGTGTAAATTAAACTAAATCTCAAATCTCTCCGGAAAACGGAGGGGTTCTATGGAAGTTTTGGCATCAGAGGGTCCGTTACTATGTGTTGTTTAAAAGCGGCACTGGCACATTTTCACAAAATATGAAATTTCTTCAATTTGCTCTCAAATGATAGTCTAGGCCAATGGAAGAACAGAGATATATTTTACACATAATAATAAACATTAACCCTAAGACTAGGGAATTTGATGGGATAAAGGACCATCCAGGTAATTTGTAGGCCAACTTTTAAGTTTTCCATAACTTTAATCAACAATTATTACGTGAATATTTTTGACTCGCACTCACTGATATTAAAACCACAAAGGTTATAGACCAGTCAAACAGTGTACATAGCGTGAGAAACATGCATGTGGAGTGCGTGTTCTTGTGTTAAAAACAATTTTCGTCGTCTGCTGAATTTAACGTCGCCGGCGACGTTAAATTATAAAATCGTTCTGTTTTACCCATAAGGAAGCTGATTTGGTCTTAATCATTTCGGGTGAGGGCTTTTGTATATAAAAGCTTTACAACCATGCAAAAATATCGATTTTGAAAAATCTTGAGGGCGCACTATTTTTCAAATGTGCCAGTGTCTCTTTAAATATGTATCGTAATTGGTTCTGAACCTATAGAACCTAGCGACAAAATTGAACGTTTTTGTCGGGTTCTTCGGTACTCGCAAACAAAGGCAAGTTACCACGCAATCTCTACGGGCGAATCCATTTTTCCCACAATGCCTTTCGGTATTATTCCAGTCTTGAGAATTTTCAACACTGGTTTCAATTTTTTTTTTTCAATTTTAGAAACAGGAATTTCTTACTTACCGGACCGCCGTAGGCGGTGTGTGGCACCAGAGCAGGTTGCTAGCAGATTTCCACCACTGGCGAGTGCCAAATTGTGTAAAATTTTCTATGGAGTGTGAACTGCGCACTATGATGAGATTGCGATTTAGTCCGTATTGAAATGTGTGTTTACACACGACGACCCTCTTAGCAATTAGTCTAGGACGTTTTGTTGCCATTTGAGAGGTTGCATTTTTTTGCTATATTTGGTTAAACTTTTATATCTTGTAGAATAGACCCTGGGAAACCCAAAAAGTATTAGCTACATTTTTTATTTGATGTGCAAGTGGGGTAGCCAGCAATTTCAAAATGGCCGCCATTTTTTCAATATTTTAGCTTATTTTGACTAATATTCCAAGTTTTATGACGTTTAAAGATTGTATTTCATGAGTTATTCACTTAATATCAGTGATGGATAACATTAAAATAACATTTCGATAACTCCCTTGAATTAATCAGTTCCAGTTTGGCGCCAAAAAATCAAAATGGCCGCCATTTTGATAACTTCGGGTTTTTTTAGTATATTATGGCATTTCGGTTTTTTTTAGTATATTATGGCTATACTTCAATTTTTTTTATGTTCCTTGAAATTTCTTGACATTAAAGTATTTGATTAAATTACAATATATTTAATATCAAAAATAAAATTTAAGTCATATTTACCATGATTTTCATATCATTGCAATCTTGCATAGGCACTTTTTGTTCCAAAATGACCGCCATTTTATTTTAAGTGTTCTTCTTTTCTTTACCATCAGCATAATAAATGTATTAATGTTCGGGGTGGGGGTGGGGTGGGGACATTTTGCCCCTCCTCAAATTTTATCTTTGAACCCCCTCCCCACACACACCTGAAAGAAAAATGACAGATTTTTGGCAAAAATCAGTGATTTGGGGCCAAAAATCACAAAATTTTGGCAAAAAGCAGCTATTTTGGGTCAAAATTGGTTAAAAATCTCAATTTTTTTTGATATTTTGCATCCCCTAGAATTTTACCATAAATTTAATAATGTACTGAAGGCTTCTTATCGTGTCCAAACACAATGGTTCTCAAATATGATTTAGCCAGAGATGGGTGCAATGTCTGGCTGCTTCATTGGATTCCGCAATTATGCGCATTGTTGTTCCAACAGTGGGCAGACTAAGAGATGTTCCATTGCTTGTGGAGCTGTTCCACATCCACGGGTAGTGTCCTGATCTGCTTCCAGGTAGCCCCACTTCTGCAAAGAAACCTTAGATCGGCCAATTCTGGTTCTCAATCTGTTGAGACATCGCTATTCAGTCCAAGAGGAGTCAGCTCCAGGCAAAATATACTCACCAGGTTCAATAACAATAGATTACTTGGTTGATAGCAAGTCTTTCTTTCCACAAGGCGACTCTCTTGACCTCCTTAGAGACTATTTCAAGGGGTGGGACTTTGCTTAAGAAACTCTCTCTCTCTCTGGATTTAAGGCGTTTAGCATGCAGCTGGGTTCTGTCTGAACATAGGGTGCTTCACATTAGATACATGTCTGGTGGAGCAATTCCTGCGAGGATGTATAAGTTCTCCATTGGAGTTGGGCGAAGACATCCTATGAGGGGGCAGGAGGCATTTAATGCTGGATCAAGCTTCTTGGCATTGGTTGATCTTTCCCATGCAGAGCAGGCATACTCTGCACATGAGTAGCACAGGGCAAGTGCAGTCGATCTTAGGGTATGTGGAAGAGCACCCCATCTTGTGCCAATGAGTTTGTTCAAGATGTGTTGGTGTGAACATACTTGTGGGTCTTATAAGAGAGAGTGCTGGCCAAGGTAACTCCTAAGTAGACAGACCAGGTTACTTTAAGCTGACGTTTGGTTTCACGGTTACGTAAATGGAAAGCACACACCTGTGTCTTGGATGAATTTGTGCGTAGGTGATTTCCCTCATAATAAGGAGTAAGTTCATCCAAAGCTTTGGAAGTCTCTCTTTGACAACTGTGAAGTCCGCATCTTGTGCGCTAATTTCAAGATAGTCTAGATAATAAAACAACACGTTCCTGCACTCCTAGGTTGGTCTTTGGCATAGATGTTGAACAGGAGAGGCGCGAGCACGCTCCCTTGGGGCAGTCAATTCTTGAGCCTACGCCACACAATCCTTTGAGGAGCTCAGTCAAGCGGATATCCTTGGTGAGTTCCAAAATCTTATGGAGTAAGTATCTGTAATTAACAGCTGCTGATAGATCGACGAACACGAATCCGGTTACCAAACCCTTCTCAAACCATTTGGCTTGTTGATTTGCCTGGCCGGAAACCTAATTGTTCTGGTATGAGGTGCTCCTCTATCACAGATGCGATACGGTTGAGCAGGAGACGTTCAAAGAGCTTGTAGGTATGGCTTAGGAGTGGATTAGATGGATCTTTCCCAGGCTTTAAGAGTGCTAACATATATGTGCTTTCCTCCAGATCTTTGGTGACCTGTGGGAAATAAGGCAGCAAATGTAGAGCTCAAGAAGTTACTCCTTTGCTACTGGGCCACAGTTTTTCAGCTGCTCAGTTGAGATGTTGTCAAGACCTACTGCCTTTGCTGGTTGAAGTTAAGTAACACCGGTTTCCAGTTCGTCCATGTTGAAGGGGCGAGTGAAACGGGGATTGCCACTATACCTCTTATGGTCTAGTGTGATCTTCTTGGGCGTCTTCCTGCACTTACCGTTTAAAATCAGTTGATGAGCAAATTGGTTGGGCGGAGCATTTGGCTGCTATGGAGACTGTTGGATCCCCTCGAAGCTTTCGGATGGCAGACCATGCTTTCTTGCTGTTATGGGTCATATCGGTGGATTCAATTAAGGTATGCCAGGTTTTAATCTTTTCCTTGGAGATCCCCTTCGACACTTCACCTTTAGCAGTTGCTTTAGTTGAGAAAGGATCAGCTTCAAAAATGGTAGTATACTCTTGATAGTCTTTAGCACATTCCTTGGAAAGGCCTGGTGTACATTCCATCCTACAGCCTCTGGGTATGAATCGCCATGCAGTCTTGTTCACTAGTTATGGGGGTTTTGGTGCAATCCTCTTCACTTTCTGGTCCAGGTTAATATCAGCGACTCCTTACCAGTCTGCTTTTCTATAGTTAGAGTGCTGCTTAAAAGGCACTGTCTTGTCTTACTGCAGCGTTGACTTGGATACCGATTGGTCGATGTTGAGTTAATGGAACAGGATCCACAACAATCTTGCATGCCACACAGGTTAGAGATGTTTTGATAACAACAGCTAGATCAGGGTTGTAACCTCTCTTCCAACGGGCACTTTAAAATGATGGCGGCAGCTTAGGGTCGTGAAGGACACGAAGATGTTGACTGTCTAGCCATTCTTTGACAGCTTGTCCGTCTTTATTGCACTCATTGATAATAACTATAACTATATGGGGACTACGGGCCGGTTTTTCTTCAAACATTTCCGTCGTCTGCTGGGTGGGATTCTCTGGGATGATTTTTTTATTATTATAAACTTGTTGCTTTCCCATTGAAATGCTCAGTGTGTTGGGACTTATCTCTGTTCGAGGGCTAGTAAATGTAATTTTCAATTTTGTAATTCCAGAGGGCGTATCGTATTTTTGCAAATGTGCCATTGCCGTTTCAACAATTTGCCGCTTTAACAATTTTCTCAATTATTGTTTCTATTGGTACTATGTTTCAAATGCAGTGTTTTTTTTCTTTTTGCAATTTTACTTCGCTGCCATATTGTTGCCAACACCCGTTCTGTCCGTCTGTACTTGTCTTGTAGGTCTTGTTTCACACTCTTTACGTCCTGTCATATCTTGTTTATAGCTTGTTGCTGTGGTGTTTCTCCACGTTTTTGAATTTTATTAGCATGTAACTTTAATCTGGGTGACCAAATATTCTCGAGCTTTGCTCCATTTTGGTTTGCCCTCCATCTTATTGCTTGCTTTGTATTTACTGATTTGATGGAAAAATAAACTGAAACTGAAACTTATTGGTTTTAATTCATTGTAGCCCCATTGGGTAATATGGCTGTTGAAATTGCCAATGACGAAATGAGGGTTTGGTGAAATTCCCATGATTCAATTGAGGGTGCTTGGAATCTACTGATGGAGGTATGTAGAATAAGCTCAATGGTGATGACTTGTTGTCAGCAAACACTGAGGTTGCTTCTACACCGATGCCTTTTTTCATAGCACTTCCATACTGTCGATGTGGTCTCTCGATGGCAATTAGGACCATTCCTGGTATAGTTGGACGATGACTTTCAGTTCCCCTGTGGGTTTCCTGCAGACATAGGACATCCCATTGGAGATTGTTGCACATGTCATCAATGATGTTACTTTTTGCATTAGAAAACCTCCACATTCAATGAAGCAATAGTCAACTTGTTAAGGCAGACCTTATAGAAAAGCCATACTGTGCTGGCCTCTAGTCATGACATGGGAATACTTGAGAAATGTTATGGAAAAAACAGTGTTTGGTGGTGTAGGGATAGCTTCACTGGCGAGCAGTTATTGACAGGGCAGACCAGTGGCGTAACCAGCGGGGGGGGGGCGGACAACTAAAATGGGGATGGAGAAGCTAAAAAAGGGGGACGAGAAGAAGGGGGAGAAGGGGAAAAATATGGGTCTACCCGGCGAGCGAAGCGAGCCGGGAAAAAAATGGGGAAACTTCTTGAGTCTTGCCCCCCCCCCTTCCCCGGAGGCTCAGGTCTGGTTACGCGCCTGGGGCAAGCCACAGGATGGTTCCCTAATTCTCCCCTACGGAAGGCTATATTGAACATTTAACAGAACATCAAAATTGAGTCATAAACAATGCGTATTTGACATTTTAAATCTTGAAGCAGGGACCGGTTTCCAGTGTAATAAGATTATGTAGGCCTACACGTGCTCTTACAGATATTTATGTTTATTACAGAATTGTTGAATAAAGGATTTAAAGGTGCAACGAGAGATTTTGGGCATCCATACATTGTTTCATATGTAGTGAATTTGTATTGAAATATACTCTTATAATAATTATCATAAAACATCGACTATTAGTCAAAAAATATCAAAAATGGCAGCAATTTTGAAATTACGTCGAAACAAAAAATTGTAGCTTATACTTTTCAAATTCTGTAACACACCTGTTGGTTTCACAGTTACTGTTAATGATCATTAAAATGTATTTACCAAATATGTTTGCTACTGTATTGCTGGAATGAAATCATTTATAATAAAATTCACCTTTCACTTGTGCTACAAATAGCCACAAATTGTCAGAATGGCGGCCATTTTGATTCTTGGCACCCAGGTAGCATTTATTGATTCAAGAATCATGGAATATTTCATTTTAATTTTATATCTCATTGATATTCCACGAATTTCTACTGTAATATACACCTTTAATATAAAAACATGTTGATTATTAGTCAAATATATAGAGAAAATGGCGGCCATTTTGAAATTGCTGGCTACACCCCTTGCACATCGAAAAAAAATGTAGCTAATACTTTAAACTTCCAAGGGTCTACTCTACAACATATGAAAGTTTAATCAAATATAGCAAAAAAAATGCAACCTTCCAAAATTTCCTAGACTAAATGACTCGCGCTGCATGTCAATAAAAAATGGGAACATTCATGATTTACGGCCAATTTATTTATTTAGGCTATTTATTTTTGGGCGGAGGAGGTGAAATATTTTCTTTTGCTTCTTTCCTGTTTTATATTTAAATTTCCTTTTTTCTATTATCAAAACTATATCTGGGCAGTCACATTATTTACCGGTTTCGTTTTGCTGGGTGTGATATCAGCCATTTTTGAGCACGGCCGTAAAATACGAATATCAGAGACATGGTCCTACACATTTCACAAGTTTAACCAGAGTCTTACACCGTTGCTCATTAAGTTGGAATAAAATATTTTTACTACTTTTTATGGAATAATTCTTGTCGTGTGAGTTATTTATGATATCTAGTAGGCTATGGGGCATGCCCTTCTGCGCTGTCGATTCGTAATCCCTATCACGGGAGGCGAGCAAAACCAAGCGTAAATTCATAATAAATTATTAAAATCATATAACTATCTGTTGCCCCAAATAAAACTTGCACATTTTCTTGAAAATGAATAAAATGTCACTTCAATTTATTTCCCCCAATATCAGTGACCAACAGATACACTAGACTTCAGCAAACAATGGAGCTAAAGATATTTGTCAAGTACAGCCCCGGGATGTGGTGTAGGAAAAACACTTCAGATTCCTTTTCATCTGGGAGTGCAGGACCATTGTTATATTGTCTCACGGTTGAAAGGACTCAGGTGTTACCACCTCTCCGATTTAGACGAAGTCTTTTTTTAATCGTAAGCGCAAAATACTTATTCTCATTCGCAAATAAATCAATCTTGAGCTTCTATAGTGCGTGTTCAATTAACTTTGTCCATGTTTTCATCATTTATTCGAAAAGGAAGAAAGACAAACAACATCATGCCAGAATGTTGCTGGGCAAGCGTTGACCTAACAACTTTGTGCAGAATTAAAATCCGTAACTTATTGCTTAACTTCATTTGTATTCAATTTACCGCGCTTTCAGAAGAAAACTTAGGATCAACGACCTATATCACAATGTAAACTGGTTAGTTATTGCATTAGGTCCATGGTTATTGTGAAAGAGGACGGGTATTTTGTTACTCAATCCGAATCGTGGAGGTGATAACACCTGGCTATAACAATGGCTCCGCATACAGGGCCTATTGTAATATCTTTAGTTAATGGTTTGCTGAAGTCTACACATATCCATTGGTCACTGATATTATGAAAGAGAAATTGATGTGACATTTTATTCATTTTTAAGAAAATGTGCAAGTTTTATTTGGGCCAACAGACTGTTAATAATTTATCAAAAATTTTACACCGGGTTTTGTCTTATCCCTTTGAAGGGACTAGGGAATTTGTTATACACCTTGTTATTTGGTCTACGCCCCATAGTCTATAGGGTGTATGGCGCCACAATACTTGATCGATCAGTCTCTTCCGAACATATATCACCGTGAACTTAGTCCACAATTAACCCTTTACGAACTGTGTCCTCAGCCTGAAAGGAAAGGGGGTATTTGAACATCAGATTTAATGATTTTGTTACAATTTTTTGCACATCAGTCAGTTTTACAGATGAAACATTTTTGGGTGATTTCATGCATCGAAATGTTCAATAGTACTGTTTTAAATGTCAATCAGTCACTAATATCGAATATGGCCTCCTCTTGCACGAATCAGTGCGTCAATACGTCGCGGCATACTGTCCACAAGGTTGTTTATGATGTCAATAGGCAGAGCGTCCCACTCATCGCTCAGAGCCTGAGCTAAAACCCTTTGTCTTCTATCTTGACGGTCAAGGATGTAGCGGTTCTCGTCCATAAAGACAACATGTCCGCCAGTGTCCTGCTCCCTAGCTCAGCGAAGTCGAACAACTCTGTGGTGAACGGTTAGGCGTGGACATTTGATCATTCGTCTTTGCTCGGTAACCATGTTGAAGCAATCTTCGATTTACAGTTTGGCGGGAAACGTTGCGTTGATTCCATAGTGTCTTCTCCACAAACGACGAAGACGGCTCGTTGCCATTTTCCGGGCTCTACGTCACAGATTAAGCAGTCGGCGGTCTGGTAGTCAATCATGGTCGTCCTGGAGATTTTCGTGGCCTCGAATGACCCACCTCTCGATGATTTCTTTGGATTTTACAGACGGTACTCTGCGATATCCCGAGGAAATCAGCGACTTTGGCTTGTTTGTACCCTTCCCGTCGGAATGCAAGCACTCTTCGGCGTATTAACAATGCTGTCGGACGAGGCATATCCTAGGGAACTTCTGTGTCAGTTTTTGTTGTAACCGTAACAACCAACTCTGAAAAAATGCTCGTTGCGCACAGGCGCGGCGTGGAGCAGGGAAAAGGAACAAACAACATACGTCTGGCCTTTTATAGCTCCCAACAAAAGGCATTGTTTAAACTTTATGAGCAACATTGTATAACATCCCTGTGGTATTTGAACACAAAACACATTTTGTTGTGTCTTTTTTTTTTTTTTGCTCTTGCCCATTGCCATTAAATTTTCCCTTTTTTCTGTTTAATATCAAAACTAATATCTGACAGTCACATTACTAATCACATTAACTAATCACAATCAACCATCCTGACCCTACTGATCTCTATACAATGGATTGGAAACGTGGGCTCCGTACTTGAAGCCAATGACGGCCATATGGTCATCAAAAAGAGCCCAAGCAGGTGGTTAAGAGCCGGTCATTTATACAAATTTGTTCCCATTGAAATGTGGTTAAGCGACATAACAGACTACAGAATCAAGCCAATTCATTGAGCTCATTGTATTTGCGCGTATGGGATGGCATGTCTCTACAACGTGCACCCGGGATAACAACTTCTGTTAAACAGGTGTCTCTGATATGCTATTGTGTTGGGTAGACCAAGATGTCCGCCCGTTGCTCCATTCATCTAATATACAATTACTGTTGTGTAGCCAATTCATTGTATAGAGATCATGCTGGACCCTGACATCAACGCATGGCAACGTCAGAGCTATGGACAGCCATAGATGTATTTACACCCATGAAATTTAATAGGCAATTAGCGCATCTCTTAAATCCACTTAATAGGATAATCCCTGAGGAATATAGTTCGGTCTTCTGGAGGGTCACCACAAGATATGTTCCCTATGAAAGAGAAGAACCAAATCAGGTTAACAAACTAGAGTAATTTGAAAAATGCCAGGCGTCTCTTGCAAGCTAGCTACCGTTGAAACGGCTATAATAAATTTATCATGGTTCTTCAAGTGGTACAAAGGGTATCCGTTGAAAGATATCAGATAAGAGTGCAATAGATAACACTGTAAGCTTAATTCAACTTACGAGAGTACAGCACTAAATACCTCCTAATTTTGTGCAATGGTGGGTAGTTTCCGGTAAAAACATACCATCAATTGGTGTGCCATGGTGCGTAGACAGCGTTGATTGTCAAATGTTTTAATTTAAATGAATAGTGCAGACAATAATCTATACTGGGAATATCAGAAAGTAAGTAAATTGAATCTACAAAGAAATAAGGCCTTCGGAAGTGCTCGGATACGGCTATTGGTTTTACGTGTCGGGTTGGAATAGTGATGGCGCTTATTTCACATTCCTGTGTCTCGAATTCTATCCTGTATCGGTATCAAATTACCATGATTAAAAAAATCAGCGTTTTCTGATATAGAAATATCTTCAAAACATTTTAGCGTGTGTTTTATTGGAAGCATTATTTGGTGGTGTGCGGCCTTACTGAGAAATTTGCCACCTGTCTCGATAACAGGGTACTCCGACCGCATAAATATCGACTTTTATTAGCGACCTTTATATTTGAGGTTTATGCGGGTGCAGATGTTTAATGGCCATCCTTACATCGAAATGAATAAACACCGATATGGAATCAGTTCCTACTACAAAGTCAATACATACATTGTGACGATAGTAAATTAATGATTTTTCTTCTTCATGTTGGAACCCTACGATGCTGATTTTAACATGGTACATTTATAAATAGTACTAACTAGGCCTATTTGGTTTTTTATTTATTTCGAGTAATGATGCCTTTTAAGAGACATAATGCCCAAGCACGCATCCTGGCACTTTCTTGAAGATGTGGAAAGATTATGCCTCTTATGCATCTCCTGCACCCGCATAAACCTGAAATCTATAAAGGTCGTGACCATAACCACGACTGTGTCTGTGTGTGTAAAATCTAATCAAAATGGCTACAATCACGACTGTGACCAGAAGCACAACTGTGGTTATGGTCTTGAACATAACCACGACTTTGTCTGGAACACACATACAAACAGACACACACATATAGAAGGAATCAGTGGTCGCAAAATCCCCCATCGGTTTTAGCCAGGGGGATACTCACATTAGTAAAACCACATATTTCAAACATTACACTAAAACGAACCTTGTTATTTATATCCAGGGTTTTACAAATATGAGGCTTTGGCCGCTATCCGCCTGTCTCTTATCAGACGATGGCGGCCAAGCCTCATCATATAGCAACCACCCAAAATAGCACAAGAAATTACAACAATACGGAGTGCAAACCATAAACCATTTGGGTGCATTAATGTGGGTCGGTCCCATACCCACATACCTCGCCTCGTCCGTTTGTAAAAAAAAAAAAAAAATCAGAAAAACCCTTAAGTGGTGAGTTTGATGCCTCTCTCAAACGTTTTTGGAATAAAAAATATTCCTTGACACATAAAAAAATCAGAATACAAAAACAACAGCTGATGACCGGTGGTGTTAAGCTTATTACGAATATTTTCGGGAGGGGGGGGGGGAATGGAAGTGGTAGGGGAGATAGGGTAGAGAAAGAGAAAGGGCCTTCCCCCTCCCCCTCCCTTCGTGTTCGAGATCCAAGCTGTGTGTGAATTTTGAGTGTGATTTGGTAGAAAAACAAAACAGCTGATTACCTGGTGATGTAAGCTTATTAAAATTTCGCTAAAAATAACGCATACTTCGTGTTTTCGAGGATGCCAAGCCGGTGTGGTTGAATTTTGAGTGTGTTTTTACGAAAAAACAGAACAGCTGATGACCGGTGATGTAAGCTTATTGAAATTGACGCTTAAAAATAACCGACTTCGTGTTTTCGAGGATGCCAACGGGGTGTGATGTTTGAGTGTGATTTTACGATGTCGCACACATGCAGAAAACCTGATCAGTAAGCATCATTATGGCTCAATGGTAACCAATATAATAACCGACTTGAGCTGAATTGGGACCGAGAAAACCACAAATTGTCTCTTTAAAAATCCAGGTTGAAGTGAAAGAGTGTGGCAGTTTTTTGTAAAATTAACATTTAAACTTCTAAGGCATCCTTGGAAAACTTACATACATGACACGAGATGGTCGTGACTTTTCATTTTGCCTGGTTTTCTGGGAGATGGTAACAATTGACTGTGTTAAATTGACAAACAATATTATTACCCTACTGCGAATGTTAGATTTGCTTTGATCGTGCTGATAACAACGCAGTTATTTTCTATGAATTGAGGTAAGTACATGTGCAATAATGAGTATCTATAGGGCGTACAAAAGAGATTCAGTTGCAGAATTAATGTAATTATCTATGGTAGTTAAACTGATCCGATCCGCCGTCGATCGTTTTTACGGATTGAGGTAGTTTTTCATCAAAATCAATCGTGTTTAAAAGAACTTGTTTTCAGTTTTCACTTGACAGGGAACTTTTATACCATACGGTTTCCAAAAAAATGGATCAAGCGTATTATTATATTATTATAATTAGCATAATTCAGCATTAAGGCGAAATATCTTTGTGTTATGAACGACATTTGGCGCTAAGGCGAAATCTGTTCCCCTCACGGCATTTCTTGTTTGCGGTGTATTCCGTCAAAAGATATGAATAGTAAATTTAGCATATGTGGTGGAATAACAAAGGATATGAATATTAATTTTAAAGAGCTCCATTTTAAAAATAAGGAATCCTTAACATTTCCTTTTATTCCACTATTAGGTGGTTATAAGCTTATGGGTGGGTAAAGGAGAAAATGGCTATTGTTATTTCACTAATTAAGGGACGTTTCCCCCTAACGTTGTTCCCCCCTAACCCACAGTTTATTCCGTTTTGGAAAACAAGGATATGAGTTTAATTATGAAATTAGGGTGGAATCCTCTAGAATAACAAAGGATATGACATTAATTTTTAAATATTAAAACGAGCTCATTTAGCCTAATGAATACATTCAATTTTCCCCAATTAATCATCATTTAAAACCGTAAATTTATAAACGTGTAAATCCATACGTAATTAGGATATTGTGCTGTTATTTACGACTGGAAATATTAATTAGAGAATGGCTCATGTTATATGATGTGAAATCTCAGTACATCTGCCTTCCACTGATATGTTACATGGTAATAAAAAAATAATCATATTCTGGGTTATTACTCATATTTCAGTGTTGGCAGTTCATTGGACAGTAAAATGTATGAAAAAACCTGTGTTGAATTTGTTGTAGATGTGGGAGCGGAGATTCTCCAGTTCCAAACTTTGTATACTTTGGCCAACAAAAGGTTCCAACGGCGTCCTTAACCAGGCAAACTTGCAGATGATGTTCATTGCTACATATTGACAAAAACAGATGAGCCTTGACCGTTCAGCTTGATGGGCAACCGTTATGCGAGTGCGAGTTTGGTGGTGGAGGAGGTGACCCTACGCAAACTCCAACCCCACCATCTGAATCAAGTGTATGATGCTAAGTAAAAAATACGATGATTGTAAAGAATTTGCTCTTCATATATGTAAAAGCATTTCAAAGAATATGATTACACCGTGCCAAAGAGTAAAAAGTACCCAGGTTTTCGTCAAGCATTCCCACGAAGAGCGCGGGTCTTTTCAGAGGCTCTGCCCTTCTAGCTCTTTCGAGATATCATTAGGAAGAAAAAAAGGCGGCATTCATATGCATCTCTGTAAACAATGGGCAGTCTTCAGTTGCAAAAAGACAATGAGACGCGACCGATAGGTAACAGCGCTGGTTTATCATTAATTGACTGGTTTGTTATTTAGACCACTTGTCCATAAACATATCTAATAATTTGATCATTTCATAAATTGGTTTAAGTTAGTGGATATTCTGTGGCCGTAAAAAGAGTAGTAAAGCACCGGTATCGATCAAGCCGAAAACACTACCAGTTTAAGGTTATAACACTGTTATTTATGATTCAATAAATATTCGTAAGAGATTATTATTTCCCAAATTTCAGTTGATTTTGAGATGCGAGTTTGATATTATGAGCATAGGCCACACGATAGAAAATTAACGAAATTATGATCAATTCTCCACGTATAATTACCATCATAACAGGCAAACCAATACTAAGGCTAGCCTCACATGATATAAAAATATTATTCAGGTTATTCCAGACGGACTATGTATCAGGGAGAGTCTTTTAAACCTAAAAGATATTTTGCATAGGAAATTTTAACTAACACAATCGTACACATGGGAATGCTGATTTTAGCGAATACTATTACGTGAAATGACAAACTCAGAGATAATGAGATAATAAATAAAATCTGCAAGTATAAAATCATGAAATAATCTGGGTGCTACATTTTCATTTAACTATTGGTTAGACACTACAATTAGAGATTGCTTGTTGTTATTTAGTGCCTTGCATACGGAGAGGTGTTGAACGAAAGTCTATTTTATCTACGAAGCACAAAGATTTGGTAAGTACTAGTGACAACCAAAATTGATGGAGAGAGGCGATCTGCGTGAATGATGGCCAGCGATGTCGGGAAGGATCTTACGGGAGGAGGTGGTACGATGGTAGTAGCCGTGAACGATGTAGAGATTCACTGTTGAGCTATACTATAAAGAGGGCAGGGCTGTAGCCAGGGGGGGGGAAGGGTGAGGGGTGTGCGAACACCCCCCCACCCCAAGGCGCATGTGGTCCCGTGGATAAGACGGCCGACTCATGATTGAAGGTTGTGGGTTCGGCCCAGCTGGTGGCCAATGTGTGTGCACTTGGAAGACACTTTGACCCATTGCTCGTCGACCCTCGCGACTCTTCGTGTAGCTGTTAGGGGGGAATATTACAATATCTAAGTGCTGATAGGATTGTGCGCTTGGCCGGCTGCGACCTAGGTGAAGTGAACTGTTGTGACGATTTCCTGATGGCGCGTACAGTAATAATAATAGGCAACAGCGCTTTGTCTACTTGCTGTAATAAAAGCGCTTATAAATCTCATTATTATTATTATATTTAGGCAAAAGGGCGCTTTTTCATGATGAAGTTTGCCGCTTGTCAATAAAGTCTTTGTTTAAAAAAAACGTGCGTAGGGAGTGAGTGCATCCTTGCTGGCCAATCTACTGCATTACTACTAACCTGTCTCGGCGACGGTGATGTCCAGTACCACCCCCCATCCCCCAATCTCAGATTTTGGAGGCGAGGACAGTAAAAAAACAGGGGCGAGCGCAGCGCGCAGGAGAAAAATGGTTAGGTCGGTCAATACTACAACGGTCGGTACATTCACAAATCTGCGCCCCTCGCGAAAAAGGCCATTGTCGCAAATCCGCAACCCCCCCCCAATAAATTCCTGGCTACGGGCCTCCTGCCTTTGAAGAAGAGTATTTGGAGTAGTGATGCTCAATGCACACGTGGAAGTAGTATACAAACATACAATGATCAAGCTAATCATTGGTCTCTGAAATAGCAAGCTTGGTTCTCATGAAACTTAAATAATATTCATAGAGTATTTATACGCATAGTTTAATATTTCATGACAATATCTCCTGCACATTTTCTGGCATGTTAAGGCATTCAAAAATTATTTTCATTTTAGCGAATAAACAGGCATATTGTTGAGACAATTACCATTTGCCTGTGGCCCGCACTCACCACAACCGTTAATTAAAACTCAATAAAATGATATAAAGTGTATTTAGAACCAAATTTGTCAACTTGGTCACAGCAACTATAAGCCCTAAAAAATACAAAACACAATACCGTAAAACTATTCCTGTCAACTATAACAAAACGTACAGCTAATCGGATGTCGGAAAGTGGGTCCAAATTTTCTTAAGATTGTTATAAAAATAACTTATTTTTTGGCTGAAATACCTGTTTTTGTCATATTCAACTAAAGTATGTTTTAGTGAAGGTTAAATTTTTTCCCGCGATACAAAGCTTTAGAATTTAAAGGAAAACCAAAATATGCTAAATTGATAGAGCCAACCCCAAGCGGGCAAAGTTATCTGTGGCTGATTTATTATAAGCAATATTTTAGCACATTTTTGAAGAGCGCCCCAATTTTCAAAATTTGGATTTTTGCACCAGTTACGTTGGTAATTGTCTAGGAAACTATACCTGCGAAACGAGAATGCTAAAAAAGTGCTCGTATTTATCACCAAAATAGCGGATTTTGTAATTAGAACTGGGATTCCCAGATTGGACGTAACGGCAGAGCGGAATGCTACGTTTATGTCCGTCCATGATGAAAATTAATAGTGCCACCTCGAGGAGAGAAAATAACCTCTACTGACTCATGAAACTATTTAAATTTTTTTAAAACAAACTATGGATAGCGTAGACACGTACATGAGCTATTTCACGGCTATTTCAACATTGTAAGGCCGTTTCCAGCAGCCGTTGAATTATTATCGGGGATCCCCGATAATAATTATTCTCGTACAAAATTCCTTCGATTTTGTGACACATAGACATTTTCAGCTTAACCATCCACAGGGATAGTTTACTAAGCCAGTTACCAATGCAACCGTAAAAAATCTTCCAAATTGTTGAAAAGTGGGGGCGCGCTTTCAAACAATGTGCTAATATGCTTTAATGCACATGTGGATTGTGTGATGATAACTATCGATTACTAGCCATTGCATGGGACGCCATTTTTTGCAAGCCAGTCACTACTGAAAATATAATTTAAAAAAAAATACATGGAACACGTGTCCAGATAGTAACATTTTCTATTTGGAATGACATTATTTGTATGTGTTGATGATCGATACAATAATTTAAGTGTAAATAAAGTGGCGTTTGCGCCATTGTAGTGTATACTAGTCTGAAGGCTTTTTTTGAAGATTGTGGCGAAAATTGCTGGCCTGACACACCCCTGCTAATTACACAGCTGCTAAAATATAATTATATTGACAAATTATCAAACGTGTAACAAATCACTACACTTCTTACATATCCATACTCATATGGAAATACCACACCTCCATTACAAAAGCAATATAACTTTCTCTTAGCCGATCATGATCCAATTTTTCATATGACGTTTTTCTCCTCACATGGACGCATTCCGTCAAACATTTGATCATAAATTTTGTAGTTAAATCGGTCCAGTTGGTTTGGATAGTAGAAGCAAAATAGTATAATTTGGAACAATAGGACGGTATGGTGTTATGTTAAAGGGGATGCCCGATTTACGTTTATAATTTCTTCATCTTGATAGAAGGGCCTTCCCCTAAAAACCACATCTGAAAAGTTTCGCGTCCGATATTTCAACCGGTTGGAGTGAGAGCTACAATAACGCGATTTTGTAATCCCCATTAAGTACTGTGTAAAATTAATATTGGTTCACCAATGGGGCATATTTTCGATCATAACATCCACATCAAACAATATTCTTTATCCCCAAGATTTCACAGGGTAAATGAATAAAAATAGTAGCTTTCTTCTGATAACCAAAATTGTGACCACTGTAAAATTCTTGGGCTCTGGGACGATCTATAGCGATGGACCATGGACCTTTAATGTGATCGACACACTTCATATGGGTTTTTGTTCATAACATCAAGGAAGTATCTGCGGGCCTTAAACTCCACTGGGGTAATGAGGCCGATTATTAACTTTCTCTGATACCAAATCTAATTTTGATATAGGAAAGCGGGGGGGGGGGGGGTGGGGGGCGAGGCATGTCGTGTCGATCGGTCCGGCCACCTTTAATATTGAGTTTCTCTTACTTGAAATTGTGGCGTGTTGAGTGAATAATTTTGAATTTGTCGTTTTCCGTTTTCTGTTGTAACGGACTTTGATAAAATCAAACGTGTACGCAAAATCTGAGATGTTGTGTTCTCGAAATGGTCCCCTCCTCGAAAGTAAACACAATGGCCCCCGCAATGGGGCTATGTCTCGTATTGACATTATTGTGAAATTCTCATTCTACCCTTTTTGACAATCCGCACCCTTTGCAGTTTTCCTTGACGCCCAAAGCTCTATGAGGTCATGTCTTTATTGTGTTTTTTATTGTTTGAAACTATACATGTTTTATTTTCTAATTAGCTGGCATTTCGTCAAGTTCGTTTTTCCCTATGGCTCAGTCAGCCACTACTTAGCCTGGGTTCTCATTGAATATGAAGCTGCTTATCAAGCTACTGGTCTACTAGACAACAGCGTATTGTCTTTAAATGGGAACGGATTACTTTGTCAAAGCTCACACTGCACCCAATGAGTTCTATTGGCACGGTACGTCAGAGATAAGTTTTATCTTACATCCTATGTCAAATCGAGTTTCTTATCTTCAAATAACCTTTTCTACTGAAAAATCCATATTGCTATTTTAAAGAGAAAACTTTTAACAACAGTTTTAGATTAATCTATACATGTCGTCGGACGTGTCCACATATGGGGGGCGTATTTGCGAAATACCTAGGCCTATTTCGAGTAAAAACGACTTTAGAATTTTGCGATTTGTAACCTACTGATTGCATGTATTTTGTAACCTGGTTAAATGAATAAATAATACCAAATTTATATAATATTAACAGCTTATAGCTCATTCAGATTATCTGTGTAAAGATAAAACGAATGAAAACGACAAATTAGTAAGATCACCGTGCAATGACAAACCAACGTCGTTATTTGAAACTTTTGTACAAATATGTCATATGTGACACGACAAAATAGAAAAATTCGCCGTTAAAAATAAGTCGCACAATACGGCACTATGTGAAAGGGCAAATGCTTGAAAAGCTCTAATGCGGTTGGGTTACTCTTGGTTTTGCAACATTTAGAATTCGTCAAATATGTAGTGCAGAGTAGAATAAAAAAAACCTATATGTAATGTTTTCCCAAAAAGTTTTTAAAAAAATTGAAATACGTCACTGTAGGCTGCGGCGGACGATATCATGAAGATTTTCACGTGGCATGATTAAGTTTCATAATCAACATCAGTATGGCCAATACCTTTCAGCCTACCTTTGTATATTCAACCTAGGAAACTTGGTAAATTTCTTTTTTTTTGTGATGATTGATTTCAGGTAGCTGATGCAGCGATCGATCACTCGTACTGGGGTCGTCCCGAAGAGATGACAATGTCACTAGGGCCAGCGTTCAAGATAACCGCTAGTAAACCTGGCTCAGATGTAGCTGGAGAAACTGCCGCTGCATTAGCAGTGCCTCCATCGCTTTTAAAAACACAGGATATTATTGCATTGCTTGCGTTCATAAAAATGAAGATATTTAGGATGAAAGACAACAACATATGAATTAGCTCTTGAGTCATGTAAACAGATCACCACCTTCCAATTTAGCAGTTGGAGAATTAGATTTACTTTAACGCTTGTATATGTTAAGCTAGGAACTTTCCCGGCAAGAATCTTCTCTCAATAGTTACGTAATATTTCAATCACAAAATTGAGGAAACTATACCATCATGGGTTACAGTGGGACTCATTGCTATGCATGTTTGCCACCGGCCGTAAGTTCAACAAACAGAACTTCCATGTTAAAATCGTATTTTATCTGAGATTGATTTTTCCTCCATAATTTGTGTGTTTTTACTAAAAAACTAATACAAATAAACATTGGACGGTTGAACCAACGACAGCCGGATTTTACGCTTGCTTGTGTTTGGTATAGCAATCTTTAAACCCCTTTCTTTTTTCTCATGAAAGATCCATCCTATCTGAAATGCCTTCTGAACATCTAGAGAGCTCTACTACATTTGCTAACACTTACAGTGCAAGTAATTCGGTGTCGATACCAGAAGCTGATGAATATTCAGTAATAGATAGAGATATAAACTCTTTTTTATTTGTCACAAGCAAAAAAAGATGATATATTGTATTACGTATTGAATCATCTGCCATAGTTGAGAAATTTCCAAATATTAGATTGATATTACACCTGCAAAATCGAGATTCTCATGGCAAAGTTTTACAATCTGTTTCTAAACAATGTAGTGTGGATCTGGCTAAAATATATACATCGAAGCACTGCTACAGTTATTTTCGTAATAGTATTTTTTAGTTATTTTGTAATGAAAATAATTTATTAAAGGCTGTGTATAGTTTGAACAGCACTAAATGTACACTACAATATTAAAGATGCCCTTTTTCCGATCGGCTTTGGGAACCCTGATTGAACCGGAAGTAGTATCAATTTTGATATCAGATGGAAAAGCCGTATATCTTTTTCTCATTGTCGTCCTGAAATTTCCAGCTTTCAAATCAATTCTTTCTCAAGATAAGATTAAAAAAAACTACCGTTTAAATGGTAAACCATCAATTTTGCAAAGAAGTGCTAAAATATCAAAGTAGATATGATAGACACAATCGGAACAAGCACCTTTAAGCAGTTAGCTGAGATTTTTGACGATGAGAATCTAGATTTTCAGTGGATAATGTCATGCCCATATTTGAAAATTTCTCAGAATGATCTGGAAAAGAATAAGAGTAGTTCGGGGGTACATAGCCTACATGCCTGTGTCATTTGGCAGTCTTTGCAAGAGATTGTTCCCTTTCTGTGGACCATCCAAGCTGAACGGAGTCTAAAATGCGGCGAGGCAATTGACAGCCTCGTGCCTCGTTGATTTTCCTGCGCGTGAGCCTGCGTACACTTGATCTTGGGTCAAAAATGTTACTATTGCGCACGCCAAAATCGCTAGGGCTCGCGAAGAGAAACCACTGGAGCAGTTAGATCAAATTTTAATCTGGTATTGGTTGTTGAAAGCCTTCATGCCGAATTAGGCATACCAAAAATGAATGTTTATGAGTGCAATCTCCAAATGATAGAAGCTTATTGTTGGTGTATCTGGACTATCATTGTTCATCTGGTATCTGTATATTGTGATGAGTGGGGTTATATGTAAGCAGATGGGAGGGAGGTTATTGTGTTTGGGGGAGATGATGAGATGGATGGGGTAATGGAGGAGGCTCCGGATTCTTGAGAGGATGTTCAGTGTAGGATAGATAGTGGAGTTCAAACCTCAGCAAAGGGTGCTTGCCCAAAGATGTTTTGGACTTAAAGTATTTACATAGAATTCGTTTATAGTAGGATTTGTTATTATGCTTTGGAAATTTTTCTGTGTACCAAAAGAATTTATCTTTCAAATAACAATGTCTTTACCATTTCAACGAATGAAAACATTTCATTATTTCTTTTACATAACATCTAAGTTGATCCTAGTCATTTAGCTCATATTTTTGTTATGCCAAGGCTAATCAAGGCATTATTAAAACAGCAGAGCTCTGTAATGGCTGGTTGATGCTACATGAGGGGGGGGGGGGGGGGGCCCCAGGAAGGGTGTTTTTCATAGCCAAGAGAAAATAGGGAGAAGAAAGATCTCTGTGGGATGGCCAGGTGGACCTGGGGGATTTTCACAGCAGGGTCATGAGACCTACTAATGCCTAGGGCGAGGGTCAATGATTAAACAGCGCAAGGGGTAGCAGCTGGCTGATGAGACATTGCTGGTCTAGGTAGCCAAGGACCCAGGCCAGTGCTAGGTACAGCCTAAAATAACGTATGCTGAATTAGGTCTCCATCTGACTGCATTAAACGTGGTCCACTTCCAAACAACTTCCCATGGCCGGAATTCCAAGCAGGATCAGATCGAACTGAAACAAGATCGTGCCCCATTGCTCGCTCAATGACGCAAAGCCGTCTACGAAATGTACGCAAGTTCCGACACTCGCTGCAGCACCACTCAGAGTGATCATAATATAGGCATAACCACAGGGATTGTTGTTCCGTATAAGGCAAGACTTCCATCACAAATACAATTTTTTTTTTATTTTGGGAAGTTTGAAGATTCAATATTGATTGTACGATACTTGGAAAACACCAAAAAAGAAAAAAGGTCGAAAAAAATGAAAAATTAATTGGCGGTCATCTTTGATTTGAGGTGTCAAATTTCAAAAGAGTAAATAAACCGAACCCAAAGCGTGGAGAAAGTATCTTGCTTTTTAAAATCTATCAAAAAGGCCATCAACCTAAGAATGTATGGAGCCGATTTTCAGAAAATTGTCATTTCGTTTAAACCTGGCAAAAAGTCCAAAAAGCCTAAAAACGAGTGTTTTTTCTAGATTTTTAGCGTTTGTTCGAATGTTTATCAGATTTTTTTAGCAAAACTGCTTGTGAGTGGGCTGATTGATATCAAAGTCTCCGACAGACGGACTCCAGAGATGTGCATTGATAATTCAACAGGAATTTTTTAAAGTGCAAGTAAATTCTTTAAATGTTTATGGTGTTTCAGTCAACTTAATATGGCAGTAAAGGAAAGTCGTTTTTTGAATTAATATAAAGTCAGCGTTAGGTATACAAGGAAGCAAAAATGGTTGTTTTTTTTATTTAAATTCTTTGATCCTACATGTTTTCTTTTGTGGTCTTGATTCAGGTCACTGAATTGGCGACGAGTTGGCATTGGGCCCCGCAGGCGTTATTACGCCACCAACGAAGCTGCCTACCTAACGGATGCAGAAAATCACTACAATACCTTCAACTGCACAGGGTCGCCTGGGCATTTTCGTGGATGAATAATGAGGCCGGTGTTCATACTAGCTCCATCATTGCTCTCTCTCAATAGTATAGAGGTCTTGCACCTCACTCTGCTAACCTATAACAAAAGGTGTTTATTTTTCCCGTAGTATTCGTCATTCAGATCAATTTTAATACCCAACCTCAAAGTACTGTGCTATCAAAGTGTGACCATACTTTATGCATACATAATCCAACATGCATGTCGTTCTTAGAGTTAGAAAGTCTCCAGAATTTGGATGACTTTGCCATTCCCGCAAGATGGGCCGGGCTAATCCGAAAGTGGAAGACCTCTATTACGGTTGCTATGCAATATCTTGGAATGCGATGAACAACAATCGAACATAGAATTTATTATAATCGGTTTAATTTTACCACTACTTCCCCGTGGCTAGGTTTATTATAACGTCTGTCTCTAGTGATTCCAAAAAGAAGGTCTCCCGGTTCGACTCCGGCCCGTAGGCACATGGGGTTTTCCAAAGTTTATATGGGACGGTCACGGTCCTTTGGGAAAGATAAAAAAAATTAAGACTACATTTAACCCAGATTAATCGAAGTTTCTTAAACAAATGTGTCTTGCATAGCATACACACACAACGTTCGGTAAGCAATTCGATACAAATGCGATCATTATCACTCGGGCCTCGTAGCTCGTTGGTAAAAGCGTTTGTCTAGAGATCAAAAGGCTTCCTTCCTCCGCCTCGATCCGTACCTTTGTCAACGTCTATGTGTGAAGGCCACTCCGCAGAGAAATGTAATAATTAACAACACTTTTAGTGGTTGTAGTAGATAGAACACACTTGCATAACTTGTAACATTGCTTGCAAACCTAGAAAGCAAATAACAGCAATTTTGGATACTCTTCCGGTGAGGATTAACATGTCGAACTGTCTCCTAAAGTCTTGGTAGAATTGCATCTTTGAATAAGTTGCTGCAGGTATGTGTCCTCAGTCATCTTCACTTTACAGAGCTTGGTGGAGGACGAATTCAAATCCCACGGATAAATTTAAAAACTAAATGCCAAAGTGAAAATGTTAAATGGACTAATGTTTAGAAAGATAATAATGCATTATAGTGCATTATATTGGGACCATTTTTTTCCCAACTTATTTATATTGAAATGAAATAAGTTATTCCAGTAATTTTCTAACATCCAGACGAGAGTATATCGGAAAATCCAGGCTCTTAACGTATTAGTAGTATGATGTTTTTAATACTTATTTATTTATGTTTAATTGATGACACCACTATATTGATGTTATCATTGTTGCATATTTTAGTCCAATCTACAAACCAACAATTGGTAATTCCAAACATAATATATATATATATATAATATTATTTTCCTATGTAAGCTTTTTAAAATCGCTATTTTTGTTTTCAGCTCCTACTTTACAAACTGACCCTCAAAAGCACGTATGGCAACATTATACAACAGTTCCTGGATACCTGGCTCCCAACAGGCAGTGTACCTTACCCACCAAAAGGCTTAGCTTATCGGAATAAATGGGGTGCCAATCGATATGCAGGTAGTATTTTCCATAACTTCTGCAATAAAGGTTAAAGGGATTACTCGATATAAGTTCCGATAAAGTTTTCATCTTGATAGAATGGGCTTCACCCAAAACCCGTTGATACTTCACACCCATATTTAAACCCGTTTTGAAGTGAAACTAAAACGTAATTTTTTTGGAATCCCCAATCCCCAATCAAGTTAGTCATGCCGAACGCATGATATTTATCTCGCATATGCATATAACACAGCTGTTTGAGCCTGTGCAAACTGGTCGTCTTTTATTTTACAATTTTAAGTCAGTGGCGACACAATTTTGAACAACTGATATAACGTAGGGACATGTATGAGCGTATTACATCTGCAAAAATCAAGAAACTCCATTGCTTGAATCTGGCATATAAGCCTACAAAGGTCATGATTTCTACGTTATAGCGCCCTCTATATGCCTTTTTTCCATCATAGTTTGCCGACAATGAAATTTACACAGGATGAAGTTAGTGGAATATATAATCCAAACCAAATCCAAATGTCAAAACTGTGTCGCCGGATATTTTCTGTTTCAATTTTCAAACATCAAACACGGTGATAAAAAACCGAGTTTAATGAAATACATATTGTCATCACTTTTCAACAGCTTTACTCCGCCCTTCTGGCTCTTGTTGCTGCCGATGTTGGCTTGAAGATTTCAGTTAACAGAGATTTTGCCATGAGTCAGATCAACTATATGCTAGGGGATGGAGGACGTAGTTTTGTGGTTGGTTTCGGTAAAATGCACCAAATGCGCGCACATATTTCAGGTGATAATTCATGTAATTAAAGGGCACCATAACGTAATTGGTATTGCCATATTTTCAAATAATTGTTTGTTTACAATAAAAAGTACTCCCTACAACAGATTATTAAGATTATTAAGTAGCATTAGCTTACAAATCTTTGGAAATGCCCACGTTTGGCCTTGGTGACGATGTATGCGTCGCAAATGCAATAGGGCAAAACAGAGGTGGGTTCGTAAGGGCTGCACCGGACCTTCAAACATGAATCTTTCGATGACGGTTAAAGCGTACAAATAGTGGTTCTTCTGTGGCAAAGAACTTTTATGATATTTTGGGGGGCGGGCCAGTATTTTTATCCTAACTCAATATCGGGGCTGTCGATGCAAAATTTTTCATAGGAGCAAGACCGATACACTCCCACTGGTTGGATCAGACTGGGAAATTTAGCTCAGGATACCGGGAAAATGTGAAAAGAAAATGAAAGGAAAGAGAGAGGAACGAGAGATGGAAGAAGTGAGAGGGAAAGGCAAAGATTAGGAGGGAAGTGTGGTGTGTTGGAATTTTTATTTAAATATTGCATGCGCACCCAAGTGTCTCCCTTTCTACCAGTACCCTCACCCCACCCCGCGAATAAAAACGGCACGATCGAAGACGCAGTGTGGGAATGCCACTACAAACTGAGGAGACACAAAACTAATTTTAAGCTTAAATTCAGCCTCTAATCTAAGTCTTCAAACAAGCCGGATTTGTGCCAATCTTTGTTGAAGTGGTACCTCTTACATGAGGAATAGAAAACATAATAATCCCGGAAATATTTTAAAGTGACATTTCGTGATCCACAGAGACATCTTCCCGACTTATCTAAAAAAAGGACATCGCCGGGTAAGGAAAGAAGGACGCTCTTTGTAGTTTTCATGAGAGTGGACGAACCGTTCTGCATTATAAAATCGACATACTCAATTGGGCCCGTTGCTTTTATATCAGACACTGGACTAGTATATACTTATTAGCTTATGCCGAAAGCAATGAGTCTAATAACTAGATATATCCCTAACGGCTCTAGAGGAAATCTGACGATCACCGCCGAAAAGGTGTTATTTTTTCTTGTTTTTCTCGGGCAATTTCCCCTATACCACAAGGCAAGGGTCCCGCTCCGTGATTTTTTTTCAAAAGTGCATTTGATTTCTTTGTAGCTCATGTCCGGATCCTCCTGCCTCTTGTGGATGGAACGAATTCAGTGCTCCTGGACCGAATCCACAAGTGCTGCATGGTGCGCTTGTCGGCGGACCCGATGAATTTGACAACTTTGTCAACGACCTTACTGATTACATTTACAACGAGGTTAGCTGCGTTATCCTGCAGGATTCATCTGCTGTTGCTGGTAAGTGTTATGGATAGTTTCTGTTCTTTAAGCATAACAACACATTTTTTGCAAGAGCGCCCCCAACTTCCAAATATTGTGGAGATTTTTGTCAGTTGTATTGGTATTAAACTGGCTATGAAACTTACCTGTGAATAGTATAGAGCTCGAAGTTCTCTATGTTTCGCAAACGAAGGAATTTTGTAATTAGAATAATTAATATCGGAGATCTCCGATAATAATTCACGTCGCTGGAACCGTCCTTCCAATATGGAATACCGTGAATTGCGCGATGTACGTGTCTACGCGAATCCCTTAGTTGTTCCCGTCGCTTCAGGCAAGTCAAAGAAGTAATTGTCTTGAAGTGGCACTAATTTCATCATTGACTGACGTAAATGTAGCATTTCCAGCTCGCTGTTAAGTACAACCGGGGATCCCATATCTATTCTAAAATCGCTTATTTTATGATCATACGCATATTTTTTAGCATTGTCGCTCGCAGTTTACTAGACCATTACCAACCAAGTGTGCAAAAATTATCAAATTTTGAATTGTGGGCGTTTTAGAGTTGGTAATAAAAAATTCGGAGATTAATGAAGGCACACCTGTTATTCATTCCTCAAGTCTGTAGTTAATTAGGGAAAATGGATATTGAACTAAATCGGAACACATTGTCTGTTTATGACATAAATGGTAAAACATTCATTATGCATTCCTGTTTGCCCCATCGTAAACCAACTTGAAAAAGGTTGGGTGGGAAAAGTAGATATGTCATTCTGTCCTGTTTAAACAAGGCTACTTTAAAACGAAGATCTAAGATCCGCTATTACACCTACACCCTCATCTTCTACAAACTAAGACTTACTACGTGTATAAACCTACGACCCTACTACTATAAAACTAAGCCCCGCTAAAAACAAAGACCCCATCACAGGGAGAACAGCCATTCACCCTGTAATAAGCCTTTAGTAGTGTTCGGATTAGTTTTGTATTAGGGGTGTTGTAGAGGATCTTTAGTTCTATAGTGATAGGTTGATGCTTCTATAGGAGTAGGTTGTAGTTTTTATCGTGGTATAGGGTCGTATTTTATAGTGGTAGGTCTTAGTTTTATCGTGTAGAGTCTTAGATTTGTAGTTAGGGATCTTTTTTTCATAGTTTCAACGGTAACATACCGTTACACATTGTCGTAATATCCTTTTGGTTTTTCTTTAGGTCTACACACTATATATGTAATATTGGAATACTGAAGAGACCAAAGAAATCCGCGGGAATCTAACCGTGACGTTTTAATTTTCCACATATTCAGTTTCGTTATTTCATTATCAATTTCAAAAATGTTATATAAAATGTTTTGAGTCATGCTGGAATTTGGGGAAAGTGTTTGACCCACACGCCATTACGTGACGTCGGGGAGTCAAATTAAAGATGTATTGAAGACTTGAAAGAGACTCCGATTTTTTTTTGTCTGAGCTACAGGGAATTTCAAAATTTTTCATAAAGAAGAGAGGGGGAGGGGGAACGTGAACTTTAAAAGGAAAAAAAATAAATCCTTTATAGCAGACTGAATATGAAATGTTTGACCGGAATCGAAACAGGAATGCTAAATTTGAATCCCTCCATTCACCTGGCGTAACGCTTAACAGTTGGCGTCGGAATGAACGAAGCGAAATTTAAATACAAAACTAACACTTTAATATAAGCTTATTAAAGTACACACCAAACAAGCATACGTGGATCATATACGCCGACACCAGTAGGTACCGTGGCATTGCAATTTAAGAGAGTGTGTATCAGTACAATTTGACATGAAATTGATAGTCCTAATGGAATTATTTGATTTTTGTCATCAAACAGATCATGCGTATAGTTTCACCTTTGGAGTCACTGCCCTCGTAGTAGTAATTGCTCTTATACTTTCTGTTGTTGAAAACTTTCTATGAGTCAAACACTAATATTTTGTAGTTAGGATGCAGTTTGCCGGCATATCTATTGCGGTGCTAAATGGTTAACTTGTATTTCAAAGACTGCTGACGGTTTGATTTTCTTCAAATACATATTTTCGTATTATCAAAGGAGTATTTAGTTGAAAATGCAGACGATATTTTCCTCATGTTAAACATCTTTCGTTATTGGTATTATTGACAAGTAAAATAATTCCCTGTACTCACTCAAGCAAATTAAGTGCATTGGTTGTCATTCAATGTTTATTGAATAATTCAATGCGTAGCTTTTTTTAAAAGTACCATTTGTATTTTAATTGAGATGGCTGAAAAAGTGAATGATAATTTGTCTCATGTAACTCAAACTCAATTACTTTTATTAGCGCTATTAGTAAACCACAGAATGATGATCAAGTTAGTAAATTATTAATCACTAAGTTGCTGAACTCAAAATATATCTTAGGCATAGGGAAAAATAGGAAAGAAAAAGAGGAAAAACGAAAAAGACTTTGGAGGTACGATTGTTTACCTTGCATTATTGATCTTAACCCTCGTCTACCGAAGGGGGGGGGGTGTTACCACCCCTTTCAGATTCCCCCTGCCTTGCTAAAAACTAAACCCCCTTTTTGGTGCCAAAGTATTTAAGTTCATATTGACATATTTTCATCAAAAAACAACATCCACCGGTGTATAGAAAAAGACAAGGTGATCCCAAAGTATTGGATGAGGGGGGCAACCACCACCCCCGTTGGGAGAAAGACAACATGCCTAGCACGCACTGATAGCTTTGATCCTCCTCTTTCCATTTATACAAAATGAGTACCAACAGCTAGCATCACGTCACAATGAGTCATAAAGTGCGCATATCAGCAACACTGCCATTTCCATAGACACACCGTGTAAAATAAGGGAAATTCAATTTTCGCCAAAAAGGTAGGAATATCACATTTTAATGCGGTTTTTTGCTCTAACGATGTGTGGGAATGACTATTTTATAATGAGAGCATTTTAGTGCTATAATCATGTGGTTTGAGTCTCTAAAAATTGCGAAATTATCAATTTGCACCTATATTCGGTATTTGCTACTTTCCCTCAACATAATGACGTCATAGTGACGTCCATAAAGATGTTGTACTTATTTTGGTACAATGGAAACGAAGAACTCTAAGCTACTCCTTTGGTACCAATGTAACAGGAATCGGAATGTTCAGGTACCCAACATCACAGGAGGGTGGTAATGGTATATTCTTTTTGCAACAAATTTTCCGTAACTATAATACAGTTATGTTTTTTTGTTAACACTACTCCAATAAGGGTTTTGTGGAATTAATCCCTCATGAAACGTATATTTGCATCATTAAGCCAAAAAAAGAACCTTTAATTATTAGTTTACAAAAAAAACAATAAAAAACAAATAATAAGATAAACTTAACTGGCGCGATTCAAAACTGCCAACGTATAGGCCCTTTTTGCGTGCTCATCGCCCAGATCGTCCCTTAGACAGTCAAGACATCTTACAATATACGTCTAGCCTTTTTTTCTTTTTTAAATGCATATTTTGTTTATACCACTACAAACATCCATCTTGTATTCCATACCGCGCGCTGTAAAAATTACAAGTGCACTTTACAATTAAAAAAACAAAAGATCCCGGGGCCTATTACGACTAGATATTATTTATAAAGAGGCTCCTATTGAACTTTAATTATATCAACATTATTAGACACTATTATGGATTTTTCAATTATAGGCTATTTAATTGCAAGGAAAATACTGTAAGTCTTATAGGAAAATACTGGCACCAATTCGCCAACAAAATCCCATTAACCACAGCTTTTATAGTTTCCATTCAAATTCCACTTTAATTTACCGTTTCAATTGCATTATTTTACCAACATTAAATGAATTTTTACAGTTATATGCACCGTAAATTTTGGTTTACATTTGTGGATAGGCCTACTAAGATCATGAGATAGGGTGTTCTCAGTGGCTTTTTATTCTCTACACATTCACAATCTCTGTACTAACTCGCCAAATAGAGATTTTTTCAGTATTTTGATCGAAGATATTTTTTACAGTATACTTTAATTTTCAACAGTAATTATTCGGCAGAATTGCTGTCAGTAAAATCTGCTAAAATTTATAATATTTTTGGGTGTGGCAAAAAATCGTCTCAGATACAACTACACACAGCTGTACCAATATAACTATAACTTCGCCACACTTATATGGGCCACCCATTGTTGTCGAGAGAGGAGATGATCTCGCAATATCCATTGATCGATAGGTCACTGTGTAAGCTGACGTACGGTGGTTTTCAGGTAAAGTAACAGACGAATGTCAGATTGGTCTGTTTGGAAGACGTTCATTTGGCGTTTGGGTTGATTTCCAAAGTGAAAATCTATTACGATCATACAATTGGAATGTTGTTTTTGCTCATTATGTGGTATATGAAAAAGATCTGGTGATATAGTACAAGAATAAGCCACAAAAATCAATTTCGGCTTCGGCCAAAATGGTCGATTGGCCTGTTTTGGAAGACTCGTGACGATAATGTCTAATGTACCTTTAAAGTCACTATTTTTAATGTTAAGGCCAACATGCACTACATTATTAGTAACCAGATAATGAGTTTTATTGCGGAATAGGTGCATTTGAGTTCAGAATTATACAATAACTCAAATTTGCTGACGTTTTATCATTGTCATCAACTTCAAACTTCTATGTATTATTATTTAAAAAAATAAATTACATGTCGAATAATAAATAATGAACAAAACACATATTTTTATTCTTTATTGCTCAGCAAATGCGTAGTTCTCATAAATGAGAGTATTTTTTTTTTAGTAGAATTGGATCCTAGCTTGTGTACGTTATCAACGGGCAGAGCTTGAAATGCGTAGTTTATGTCCGTCATGATAAATATTGCCACCATCAAAAAATTACCCTCTACTTGACTTGGCCTGGACAATAAAACAACTATAGATGAGCGTTGATACTACCCTGGCCTATTTGCCGGCTATTTCATATTGAAGGCCGTTTCCAGCGCCGGTTGAATTATTATCGGATCCCGATAAATATTCAGTTTACAAATTCCTTCGTTGCGAACACCATAGACATCGTAGAGTTAACCATTCACAGGTCTAGTTTCTACTAGCCATTTCCCAATTCAACCGTGTAAATCTCATTTTTTTTGAAAATTGGGGGCGCTCTTCAAAAAATGTGCCAATATTGCTTTAAATTACTTCTTTCTCTTAATATTTTGTTACAACATGCACGCCCAAAAGTTGCTCCACATAATTACAACGAATCTCTGGTATAAGTTTTTTCATGCAAAAGAGAATGTTTGAAAACAGTAAGAAGCGTATTAACGAAGGACGTGTTTACATTTCACGTGTACTTGTGTTTTGAGGTCAATTTTACGGAATCCCATTCACAACTGCTGAATCTGAAAACACCAACTTCTCTTGTTCAATCTGTATAGGCTTGATGGGGTGGAATGATGTTAAATCAATATCGCGAGGTATCTGTCCTTTGTTATTATTTGGGAGTTTACTACCGGAAGATACTCTTCAGCTCCCCACTCCGATTTAGCACGCTAGTAACTTACCCAAAATACCAGTTTTTACCCAAAATGATCTTAAAATGTATATACCCGTCAAAAACCGCAAACAAAACTCCAAAATTGACCTTTGTAATGTACAAAGGCATAGATCTTTGCATCTACAAAGCATAATGTATTTTTCTTTGAGGCTGTTACCCAAAGAATTCAAAATAGCTGCCACAATTGCTATATATGAGTAAGCGTAACAATACGGATTCTTCAGAATATGCTATAATCTAATGCTGCATGATTAAATTAGTCATGGTGCTAATTACCAAAACACCCTATGAGGCTTTTATTTGCTCACCAATACTGCCAAAGAAAGACAAGAGGGTATCAAAATGGCACACATTTTTGACTAAATATCTAAAAACGTATATTGTACATGGAGTGGTAGCCATTTATTTTAGTTCCCAGCTATTTTACGAGAATCGGAGTTAGATATATATGTATAGTTTGGTAATAAATTATTGTAATAACACCATTTAGAGAACGAAATAATCTCTAACAATACAGTTAAAAAGATCCATTGTCAAAACCTAAATGTCAGCCATCTTGATTTTTTAGCCGCCATTTTGAGAAACAATGATAGCCCTATATGCGTTCTTGTAGTAGCTCAATAATAAGTTAACAATGCATCAGTTACATTACGATAATATCCTTAAGAATAAACCATCAACAATGATCAATGTATTGAGCGTTTGTGGCGGCCATTTTGAATTCTTTTGCTTATTTGAAATTTCACTTTGTCAAAAGCAAAGACCTATGTGTTTGTAAATTAATATGGGAAATTGAGAGTTTTTGTGTGAATTTCACAACGGAAAAATACGTTTTTAGTCGATTTTTAGTAAGAATTGGTATTTTGGCCGCCATGTTGTTTTTAAGTAAAAAATCAGGGTAGCCCAAAAGCTTATTTTGAAGAATATAGTTTATGCAACATAAAAATACTAATGAATATGTGGTAGGAAAGTAGATTAGTTATGACATGGGATGTACCTATCTATCTGTAGCCTTGCAGCTGGTTACGATGACAAGCACAATCTCACTACCATTGTATTCAGCACAGAAAGTAGAAAGAAATTCAGAATGTAGCCTGGCTGGGAACCAGCACACAATATAGCCAGAAACGGTGAGGATTGACAAGTTGTAAGGGATGAAGACAAATGCCCATGTTCCTCCCTGAAATAGTGGCTACTTCAAGAATACCCAGACATCACGGTCTGTAACCATCACAGAAGCAAATATATCATCATTTAACTGACTGTTACCTGCGGAGGAAAACTCAAGCTAAACTCAAGAAGAAGCTGAATATGAAGATCTGATCCAGGAAAAGCAGCAGTATGGTACCTGAAATATTTCCCAGTGGAAATCTGCTTAAGGTACTTTGGCCTAACAAATAAAGCAAAAAAGACACTAGATTAGGTTGCGAGAATACCTTATGAGCTAGATACAAAACTTGTGCCCTCGATCTTTACACAACTGAGATTGTTGGATCAAATGGCGTTTATCATTTACATCATCATATCTTGTACATTCTAGAACTTGATCAATGCTAGAGACTACTGCCCTTTCTGTTCAGGTCGCTGATTACCCTAAGATCTACCAGGAGGACCAACGCGCCCGGCAAACCAGTCGCCACTCAATCTAACAGTGATCATTGCAACATTGATAATGTCCAAATTAATACTGGTGTCATAAACTAGTAAATCCATGCCTTTAGAGTCCGTTAGATTTTGTGTTTTGAGTCTTGCGGTCCTATTTTTAGAAGAGATTTTGCTGAAGCCAGAAATCATATCAGATTGAATGCATACTATGCATTATGATTCCTGGTGCAGACACTTCTACAGGGTGTCCCAAAATAAATGCAATCCTTGCAGTTGGTGCTATAATTTCAAAATTATTGAGAATTATTCAAATTTTATAACAGATTCTAAATGCCAATATATTTCCGTATATCCTGTCCGATTTTTGTCTGATACGGTTCACTGTTTTTAAAACAAAGGCTATTATGCAACTCTACCTCAAATTACCCCATTCCAAGTTCGCCTAAGATCACTGAAGCAGGTTCACCTTGAAAAGTTGGATTTAATGTCTTTCAACTACAAAAATCTCTGGGTACTAATCCTGCCTGTTGTTGTTTTTTTTTCAAAATAAATAACGAAAATAAATGTCGGTGTTGTTTTATCCACGTTCTTTTATCGTCTGTAGGGCCTAAAGTATTTTCCTACACTCATATCTAGGATAGTAACCTAGCCAAACTTCACTGCTTTACCTTTAGTATGTTTGACAAATCGGTGTGAACATTGTGGAGGGATTAATTACCAATCAATGGAATATTATTGATGGGTGTTGACGACTTCCTAGATCTGGTATGATCCATTTTGATTGAAAACATCAAAATCAACAAACAAACAAACAAACAAAAGGTAACCACTGAAAATCAAACTTAAGTTATATCAAACGCTATGACAGATGTCATTGTGAACAGAGATCATTTGACATATGTCTTTGTGAACAGAGATCATTTCCCTATTTGTCAAAGATAGGTTGTCTTTAAAAGTTTAATATTTAGTTGACAAGGTTATACTGAGTTAATTGAACCAAAATAAAGAGGTAAGAATAAAGAAAGAGACAGGAGAAGGAAAAAACAAGCACCTTATAACCGACTTGAGCATGCTTTGATTGTGTATCAGTCAAACTAGGAATGACTTAAATTGTGGTGTACTTACGTAATCGCCTTTGTTCTCAAAACCAATGAAGCAAATCAGATGGAATTTGAACAGTAGGTGGATAAACTGTTTTAGGCTTTTATTAAAATAATGCAAAATTTCAAAATTGTTAAAGTAATTTTGAAATTATAGCACCAACTCACAGGATTACATTTATTTTGGGACACGCTGTATTGAGAAATCTAATTTAGCGCAAAAGGACGTTTTGAAAGTTTTGAAATAAGTGTTTGATACAAACACTTTAAAACCAGTAACAAGGCGGTAGGTTTTGTTCCATAAAAATGGAAAACATTAATTTATTTTTCATTTAATAAATCGTTAACAAGACACTGTGAGATCAACCAATATTTCATTTTCCACATCTCACCAATCAATATTTCCCCAAAACGTGATTTCTAAACTGCCTGTGGTAATAAGAAAAATCAAGCAATCACTTTGCGCGCCGCTGGGAAGAGCAACAATCTAGAAAATCAGAGACGCGCACTAATTGAGTTGTCGTAGCTGACTGTAGCTTTACTCTAGTCCAACCTTGAGAGTACACATTTGTCGTTTCTAAGGTTCGTTTTCGTTTCCAAAAGTATGGAAAATACGTCAGTTGGAAGTGAATTGCAATCCGGTAACACACGTAGTGACAGTCCAGGGTGGTATTGGTTTCGCCTTGTATTTATCGTACTTACAGCATTTTTACAGTTATTTGGCAATACCTTATGCGTGATTGTGCTCCATAGAATGAAATCCATCCCGTCGAACAATCGCTTGCTGCTGCTTTTTTCGTCCATGGTAGATTTCGGAACAGGTATCGCCTCCTGTGTAAGCATTGCTCCGGCTGTACTTGGTACATGGCCCTACAAGGATACTGTATGTGTAATATATAACTGTAATTCAGCTCTTCTGACAATAAGTGCCTGTATTTTGGTAATCGGTGCCTTAGACCAGTATATCGCGATTAAAAAACCACTACATCATCATTTAATTATGACGAAAAAACGCCTACTAGCCATTTGCTTCATTTGTAGTCTTCTCGGCTGTGCCATTCCTGTCTACGCTTTCTACTCGCTTCCCTTGAAGTTTGATCCGAATTTGTTGATTTGCTCTCCTTATCAGAACATGGAAGACATACGAGATTTTATGACACCTCATTTCATGGATTTTCATTAAGTGCTACTAACTATAAACCTCCACTTCAATTTGATTTTTTAGTGTTTGGCTCTACCAGTCCTACTCTTGGTGGAACGTAGCCGGTCTAGTTATTACTAACTCAAGCTTTCGGCATTTATCGGTGGACACTATTTGTAGTCCTTTAAGAAAATTGCTTGCTTGTTGCGGTTTGAGTTGCTGTCATGCAGTTCCACACAATCGACCTTTAGAGCGTCCAGATGTAATGTTAACAACTCGACACCCATGAGTATCGATTTTTTATTTACCTTTTGCCTCCACAAAATTACAAAAAAAAATCACTAAATCATGCAGATGGCAAGCAATCATAAAGATGTCAATGCCTGAACTGAAGAACACGTACAAAAGAAATTATTGGGATTATATCTGTACTCTAATTTGAAATTGATTATCATATGACTTGTTATATGCAAGTGAACAGAGGTATCGTTATAGCATCCCTCGAAAGGATAGCGGTCTCAAGTTTCAAAATTCGAAATAGGTTATGTATACGGTACATCGGAATCTGATAGCAATTGTGGCACTACAGAGAAGTCGGTGTGAACGGAGGACCAAGGCGCACAAGGCAAATATTTCAAGGATCGCTGTAACTATTAGCATTGGCACTATTATTATCATTTTAGCATATTGGAACATTTTAACCATTATTTTAGAGTGTAATTGTTAGTATTTTGTAAATATATACTGTCTTTCTTTTTGACGCATTCGTCTGCTTTGTTTAATAACACAGCAAAATAGCCTATACCGCATGTTTTTGGTATTGCATACCAACATGACCAATGTTGTCTCAATTTTCTGGCCTCCCATTGTAATTAAATTGCAGTATTTGTTTATCAGATCAGTCTAGGCTAAATAGTTGGGTGGGACTTGGGTGCCAAATTCTATTCATTTGTTTTGTTTATTGGTGGGTTGGGAAATGGTGGGCTGTGAAATGTTTTGCATGCATAGCGCAATTCACCCAGAAATGAAATCCATACGGATTGCTACTGTGATATTTAAGCAGGACAACACATTTTTATTTCAATTTTGACCCATGACTGAGCTAGCTAGATCTAGGGCGATTTGCCGCTAATTATCAAGGAACCGGGTCATTTTGCGGACTTTCCTCTTTTCGCCCGGCTACCTCTGAACTTCTCGCTGCCGTGGCCAAGAGAGGCGACTTCTCACTGCCGTGGCCCGGCGTTTACCGGTATGACCAAATAAGCGGTCCGCTCTGGACTTAGTTCATTTTTGAAATGTCTACATGCCGTGGCCCGGCTACGTGAATGCCGTGGCCCGGATAGGTGACTTTTCACCCAAGAGTTTGGTTTATAATCTAGAGCGATTTACCGCGACCAGGGACGCGGTCCCAGCTTCTGGACCATAGAAAGCACACTAGAAAGTTAACCTGAAAACACTTATATGCCGTGGCCTTGCCACGTGAAAAGTCACCAAAGCAGGCCACGGCATGTAGACATTTCAAAAGTCCAGAGCGGACTGCTTCCTTGTTCAGCGGGAAGTCGCCCTAGATCTTTGGGTGAAAAGTCACCAAGCCGGGCCACGGCATTCACGTAGCCGGGCCACGGCATGTAGACATTTAAAAAAAAGTCCAGAGCGGAAAGTTAACCGGAACACACTTGACATGCCGTGGCCCAGAGCGGACCGCTTCCTTGTTCAGCGGAAAGTGCCGTGGCCCCTACTTTTTGAAAAGGTTCGCTGCCGTGGCCCGGCTAAGGTTTGGATCGTGCGGTATTCGCCCCCACTTCTGTCGCCCGGGAATCACCCGGAGCTTATTAAACAAATTCTTGGCCACCTGCACTGATGCACTGAGATTATTAATTTAGTCAAAAAAGTGTCCCCCCCTTATTTGACTAATTAAATATTTGTCATTCACATTATTTGTTTATATCACAAATAAAAGTGCTAAAACCGTGGTTAGAATTAATAAAAAGATGCTTTTTTAAAGATTTTCGGATTAAATGTCATAATGCAAATATTTCTACACCTGAAAATTTGGACTTTAAAATACAAAATTCGTCAAATGACTAATTAGCAAATGGTCAATGTGTACTTTAAATCGTCATGTTTGTGTTTGACTACCTAATTCTAGTCATTTGACGAGTCTAAGTCGTCTTTAATTAAGTCATTAATTTGTCATTTGAACAATTAATAAAATTAGTCATTAATTAGTCATTTTAAAGTCTACATTTAGGAGGTGGTGAAAATATTTTGTAATCATGAAACTACTACTTTAAAATATGGAAAGGTTATCTTCACACTATAGAAAATGAGATGTCCCGGTCGGGCCTCCATTGTTTGTCCGGCAGGACGCGCATGGGGGTATTCGTAAATGTTTCGCAATGCATTTTTACGCGTCTCGGAATCTTTTGTTAGCTATGCGTTTGGCAGCGTCCTTCAGCGTTAACGTGCGAACGCGTGTCTGTGGTACGCACTCGTATACATTTCGTTACATATTTTTCTCTGTTTCATGATGCTGGCGCATTATTTTGCATGTCGAAAAAAAAGCATCGATTGTTTATTTTATGATAATATCAAGAATAAGAGTTCACCACACTGTGAGAAGCTGTGATTGTGCAAGACGCGACCCGGCTTCAGTCTTGGTCGTCGACATGCTTTTTACATAATCAGCGTCTTTTCTGGTCTAAGTCGGGCAAGAGCTCATTTACGTTTGGATAGGGGAAAGTGATATGAGAAAAAAAAAGTACAAAACGAAGTTATGTCATCAATCCTCTAATAAAGTTGTAAAGCACCAAAACACTCGGTAAGTGAGTCCTCAATTATATACAAAGGGACCGGATTTAAGAGAACATGCACTGTTGAAAAAAATGGTAAATGAATTTTACAGTAGGCCTATTACGGCCGTCAGTTTCTGCCAACAAAATACGGTCAAACGGTCAGTATGCCTATATTGTAAAAAATAATTCAATCATAAAAACACTAAATGTATTCGTTAAGTTATTACAAGAGTTTTTGAAACATGTATAGAATTAAAACAAAACCTGACGCACACTAATGAGAACTTTTTTTACAATGTGTCCCCGTACCATTTTAACCGTTTTGTTTTTTGTTTTTTTTTAAAAATCTACAATCAACACCTGGTCAAAACTGTTAAAATTGCAATACCGTATTTTGTGGGCAGAATGGAGACTGTATAATACCGTGAAATTTTACATTTTATTTACCTGCACTCTGTATTAACATTCACCATAGTAGGGGGCCCTCTATATTTGATATTGACATTATTTAAAATGAATAGGAGCGACTGTTTTACATTGAGTCATAATAGGCCTGAAATTTTAACATAAAAATACACTTTGGCTGTATCTTCCAAATACCCGCAAAATACGGTATTCTATAGGCAATTTTATACTAGGTTGCAATAAATTTCAGGTAATTTTACACTGTAGGTCTACCCGTCTCAGGAATTGAGGTTCTTTCCAAATAATAAGGCCCTCATGATAAAAAATGTAGTGAGTTTGGTGAATTTGCGGAATGTACTGAATATTTATTTCAAATACATAAAAGCTTTTAAACAGCTCGTGCACTTCCCCAAATCAAGAAAAACGATTTTGCCAAGCCGTTTTAAACTGTATAAAAAACAAACAAAAAAATGGCTGATTACGGAAATAACCGTGAAATTTCCCGTTTTTACGGAGTCGTAGATAAATGGGTAGCTAGTCAAGCCATTTTATTTTCAATTTTATTGTTCCGAATTTTGCTCTTAACTGGGAGTGTATAGCATCCAGTAATATATTTGCTGGTCTACGTGAAAAACAGACCATTGCATTTCACCAAAACCCAAACAAAACGGGTCGGCATCCGTAATATAATACACATATTCCCTAAATTTTATAGGCATGTATTAAACCATTTTTTAATATCAAAGCGGTACGTCACTTTACTACAGTGCCGTCCGCTCTCTGGGGGCGATTGTTAATGGCCTATTCTGTTGAAGATATTATTTGTAAAAAATCCTCCAAAAAGATCTGTGGCAAAGTGGGACTATAATATATACACATATTAATCTTTTAGAATTATCATGTTCATAGTAAAAGTGGGTGAACCGATCGACAAAAACTGCCCCCACCCACCACACACACACACACACCTTACTCTATCCAAATTGAGATTGTGTTATCATAAGACAATTTCAAATTTTTCTCTGTGATCCAATGAAATTTAAGGCTTGGAAATGTTTCCTTTTGAGTGTAAACAAAAACGTCTTCAAATGTGGTCGGACCCATTAAAAAACACACACTGGCCAATTTAATTCCCATTTTTAAAAAAAAAAAAAAAAAAAAAAAAAAAATTTCCCCAAAATTTTATTGTCTCGTTTTGGTTGAAAAAATTGGGCTCGACTCCGTCTCACCCAATATTTTGCAACTAATTACCACAACCCATAAGATGGGCTCAATCAATCCATTTTATACCTAAAAATTGTAAATTCAGTCGTTATGTTTTTGGTGACATGTGAGGGAGAAAACATTTTTTCATCATAGTGTTTTGTTTTTATGATTCCCATCATACACACAATATATAAAAGAGGAAAACAATTCAATGATGGAAAATTGTTTATGGCCCACAACCACGCCCATTCTAACCATTACAAATGTGATCGGAAGGCGGCATTTTAACACCGCGAGCACCCATCGATCTTTGTGCCATGCAAACATTTTTACGCAACCACTGCGTTTGCGTAGCTAAGAGCTTCACGGTAATAGCACAGGACTGAGTTCGTCCATTCGCGTGTTCTCGGTAAAACCACGAATACCCCCAATAGCGCGTATTTGTGGTGACAAAGCTTTGTTACAGGCCCGGTATAGGCGACCGGGATCTCCTTGTCTAGTATCTGTGTTTATCTTCAGTATCAGCCAAACATTTTTGCCAGCATTGAAGTACATTTTATGAATGATAAACAAGTATTGCATGACCAATGTTTATTATGTCAAATACGCACATTTTTGACTAAATTAATGGTTCTATGTGCCAGGTTTCCGCAAAACCAACTTAAAAATGGGGTTTGAGGAAAAACTTCATTGCAGAGAGTTGTGCCGGGCTTGCCCGGTTCTGATCGCAGTCCTATGCCGGTCGGTTGTGGTTAAGTTATGATTGGTTCTGTGGTGAAGTGGATTCGGAATGGCTAAGTGCGCGAACCAGAACGTTATAACACTATCGGAGGGTAGTTGTCGATTCACGTGGCAGGGTAACGGCAGTTTCCGGCAAGAAGATCAAGGAAGCAGACCGCTCTGGACCGTTTTTTTCATCCTTAACTATGGCTTTTGGATCTAGGGCCAATTTCCGCTCAAGACCGAGGAATTGGTCCGCTCTGGACTTTTTTCAAAAGGGACTAGTCAAATTTTTCGAAACCTGGAGTTTTTCCATTTTTCAAATGTAGAATTTTGTCCAAATCTTGGATTTAGTGAAAGGCCGGCCGCATGCGAATTTCACCGGAATGCCGGAAATAGTCACTTTCATTGGTCGAAGAAATTTGGACCGGGAAGACCCGTTTCCATAACGGACCGATCAGGTTCCATCAGTGGGCATTCTTTGATTCCAAGGTTATAAACAAACTATAAAATGCAATCAGTTTTCAGGTAAGTATCAGTTGGCGCAATGGATAGGGCGATGGACCGAAGACCAGGACGCAACACCAACCCGCTAGGATTCCGGCTTTCCAGGTTCGAGTCTCACTCAAGGTAAGTCAATTTTTTGTTCTTTTTCGCATTACCTTTTGTCACGTGATAACGTCACGTGATACCGTCACATGCTTCGTGGCAGTGATTCGTGGCAGGCAACTCTAGGGTATAAAAGGAGCGTCGCCAGCGATCTATATCAGTCTAGCAGGACACCTGCAATGGACGAACTTGATATCTCAGCCACTCAATGACTTCGATTCCGAGGGCCGCCACCGAAGAAGAGTGGCCTCGGTAGTGTTTGGGAAGAGAAGAAACGGGGAGGAGAGGAGAGAAAGGCGAAAAAGAAGAGCTGCGGTGGATAATGGGGAGAGTAGCGGCAGCAGCCATGACAACCGACCGCGCCAAGGAATTCTGCGCGACGGAGCGGGTTAAGGTAGCACAAAGGGCAGCAAAACGCGCATCAACTTCATCAGCGGAGCCGGCGCTTCTTCCCGACCTGCTGTGACGAGCCAAAGGTCAAAGGAGACGGGGAAAGGGTCCGGTAGCACCAGGCTCATCGGGCAAGGCAATTCCTGCCAAGATCGGAAGCAACTTCGCGTTGTCATCCCCGGATAGTCGTGCCTGATGACTGGTGCGAGGGGGGAAACCGTTGACTGAGCTGCATGAGTGGATTCCACGCTGGCACCGACTTAGCAGCCTCTGACCAGTGATGAGAATGTAGGATCAGAAGGAATTTTTATCTGATGATCCCGCGCAAGCCAGTCCGCCGCGACAGAAGGGTGCCGAAGTTATAGACCGGGCAGGGAAAATTGACCCGAAGCAGAGGACCGGTGACCTGCTGGACCTTCAGGACGATCGCGGATGGACAGCCACGTGTGTCGATGTACACGGCCGAAGTGGACCGACCTTGGCGACGACCAAACAGGCGCGTCCCTGTTTTTTAGAATATTTTTGCGGAGGTTTTTTCTCTAATCTCTTCAGGAATCGCTGACTGGACAAACATCCGGTGAGAGAGAAGAGATGAGAAAGAGACATCGGTCGCCGAAATCGTGCGTGGGTTGGGTATCCATCTGGTGATGGGACTGAACTCCCTGGTGAACGCCAAGGATATGGTCATCCCATCCGGTTATCGAAACCCCGATGATTTGCAGTTGCGATGGGGAAGACGCGTTTTGAAGTCTTGTCTGGTAGCATCTCTTGTTCGAATCCGACTACCGACCCAAAGAGAGGGAAAAGCAGCACCGGGAAGAAAAAGACAATAAGTTCAATTACATCCACAAGCATCCGCTGGATAGTCCAGTCCGCCTGGGACTACTGTTCAGCGGAATTGCCGAGTGAAGTATAACTGCAATCCGCAATTATCTCTCGATGAAGGCATGGTCCGTACAAGGGGCATTACGGTGGCTGACGAACCATCGGATGCGAACCACCAAGCCTATCAAACAGGGCTTCAGAAGGTACGCAGTATGCGAATGGGACAGTGGATACCTGTGTAACTTTACTGCGGATGAATCTTCAAAAAACACGCCGAGAAAAATCGGAGGTCGAGCGAGGCGACATCGAGTAACCACAAAAAGTTCCTCAAATTACTGCGACAGTTGTACGGATCCTTTGAATTAGCCCAAGAACTGTTGGAGCGCGACAAAAACGAACCCCAATTATTCGATGGCTTATAAAATTGAAGTGGGGCAATGAATAAATAAAACGTTTAAAAATGAGATAAAGTAGCGGCGAACCTCCCTTTTTTTTTCCCCCACATACGGCCCCAGGGCCAAGAGTGATCCCAGACAATAAGGCGATATTGATCCCTGTAAAATTAGCAAAGGGTTAATTAGATAGACCTATAGGCCGAACATTACTGTCAAAATGCACGCGTGTTAACAGGCCGTGCGGCCGCCCATTAGGTTACGGTCAAGTGAAGGGTCACTTGCCCGGGTCCAGGTCAGAGGTTGCGCCGGATAAAGGTCAGGGGTTGGGACCAGTCGTAGTAGAGCGAACATTTACGGTAAAACTGACGGCGCCTTAACAGGCGTGCGGCCGCCCTAGTTACGGTCAAGTGAAGGGTAAGTTTCCGGGTCAAGGTCAGGGTTGTGACCGGGTAAGGTCAGGGGTTGGGACCAGATCAGGAAGAGGCCGAATATTACGCTAAAAATGCACGCGCCTTTTATATGTGATTCCCCCCTCCCCATTTCCTACCCTTCCCCATTACCTTATTTCTCCGCCCCCCCACCCATTCGACCACTTCACTCCCATCTTTCCCACCCCTCCTCCCCGCCCCAACCTATATCCCCCGACATCAGTCCCCCAGATCCTCTTTTCGCGCCTCACCGTACGCAATTACCCTCTTCTCTCTAACCTCTCTGCTCTGGCCCATTACGGCTCTCCCCTCGGCCGCGCTAGTTACGGTCAAGTGACGGGTCAGTGCCCGGGTCAAGGTCTGGGGTTGCGACCGGGTCAAGCAGTAGGCCGAATATACTGTAAAGCCACTATCGGCTCTCAGGCATGTGCCAGTCTCTTGTCCCACTGAGGTTATACGGGTCACCACTGAGTTCGGCTGAAAGTTTCGCTGCCGTGGCCCTACTTGGTAAAATGTGTCACTGCCGTGGCCCGGCTAGCAACACTAGAGCACACTAGAATTGTTTTCTTTACATTTATTATTGATTCCATACTTTCCATCCAAGTCCAGGAATGTTTAACAACTGTTAATGAAATGAGTTAACCATTTACAAAAAACACAGCAGTTTTGAAATATCATTCAGACATTTTCTTTCAAAATAAGTATTTCCAGTTATGCCATCGGGTATCGAAAGTGTGGGGGTAAATTTGGTTTAAAACATAACATTTCTTTGTGGTACAAATTGATCAGGTCATTTTCCCATATCTAAAAGAGGGTCTCTCTCCTTTATATTACTTTTATAATACAGAATTTTATGACCAGAAGGATATTATTAAATAACATGGTCTTTGTAAGTGTAATTACAAAACAATACAAGCTACTTACTCAGAACAATTGGACATCTAGTTTAACCTGAAACCCAAATGAAACTCATACCAAAAATTCCTGAGTAAATCTACAATTTCAAAACAAATCGATTATTACTCTCGGCATCCCCACCACCAAAAAGGTGCACAAGGGTATTTTGACTTCCCAAATTTTGACTAAGAGAGATTTGTACCCAAATTCCTGTTTAGGAGCCGAAAACTGGAACCAACGCGGTGTACTTCATAAGTTTACACTTCCAATTGTAATAAACACATCTGGAGCCAACATTTCAGGAAAAGTTGTGGTGCTAAAAGCAGGTTCCATTTCTCATACAATTATTTGGACCTTCTTTCTGTTAAAAAATATTATAGAAACGTTTACACCCTGTTGCATCCTTAAGAATGGTATTAACAGAATAACCCTGGAATGGCATAGCAAGAGAATTTGTGGATTTAAAAGATGAGCCAAGGGTTTTTTTCAAATCGCCATTTTATGCCATAAGAGTAAGAAAATTGGTTCTAAGATGAAATTTTTCTCAAACACTTTGCCAGTAAAAAATCAACATCATAGGTTAGCATATCATTGCTATATATAATACATGGTTATACCAATCTTATAAAGGACAGAATTGTTACCACCCTTAATTTGTCATTATGCCAAATACCTGGAATAAAACCTATTTTCTAGTCCGTGGTACAAGCAAATTGAGAAACCTTCCAATGATATAAAACACTTTTCCAGAAAGTGTGATTACATTCCTTTATAATCTTGTTCCAGTATACATCAAGAGAATAATCAAAATTAAAGGTAGGTGTACTCATTTTAAAACAAATTCAACATCTATCTATCACGCTGTATTTAAACAATCTACGAATCCAGGTGATCTTAAGTGCTTGGCACAAGGTTCAAATTGAATCATACTCGCACCACCCCTTAGTAACAGAAGCGCCATTTGATTTATACTAATTTCTGTCTACTTTACTACCCCAAACCAATAATATTAAAATTTGTTTAATCGCCTAACCATATCGTTTATTTGGGTAGAAAAGCGACAGAATAGATGATTCGCTTTGGGCAAACAGAAGAGATTGACACAACATTTCTACCTAGTACATGGTCAGAAACCTCTTTGACCAGTGGTGAATTTGTTTTGTAATACCTTGCATTGTGGTGACAGGTTTAATTCACAATACACATCCAGTTTTGTTACAAAGTGTTACCCCGAGATATAAAGGGTTTTTCAACCAACCCATAATTTTACTTCATTACATTCAGACCTCATCACAAACCTTCTTTGAGCCAATCCAAAACAGCCTTTGTTTTGCACCTAATTTCAGGACCAGAAATATTCTGAAATGTTTCAAGAAGACTGAAGGTGTGAGTAAGGAGTTTCCCCCTGTACCATCTAAAATAACGGTTGTATCATCAGCGTATTTAGTACCTTATCGTTTACCGGTGTTATAGAAATGCCCGTCAGATCTCTGCAATTCTTTACGGCATATTTAAAATATGAGAACATAATAAAAAAATATATGGCGACAGACCATCCCCTTGACGACAGCCAGACTTAATCTAAAAAAATGGGTCAGTGCCCCTTGACCAAAACCGTAGATGTCGGCCTTTTCATATAAACGCGAAATCCATCTTTTAAACCCAACCCCAAAATCAACAGCAGCACTCACTAGTTTTAAAAATAAATTATGTGAAACTGAATCAAAAGGCTTCTCACATCAATAAAAGTAAGAGACCTGGAATATTATTAATTATGTGTAACCTCATTATGTAGCAAACCTGTCTATGTTCTCACCAATATACATTCCTGCCATAAATCCAGACTGATCAAAGCTTGATTAAATCGGGAAGTACTTTTTTTAGCTGTGGCAATACAAGATACGAAGGTATATGCACATAGGAGGGATATTGGTCTTGAGACGAGGCTTTTGACCTTAGGGAGCAGTGTTATTACACCACGGCTTTGTGTAATGGGAAGACAGTCCGTACGAAACAGAACCATTAATTGACCTTAATAAAAACCATGAAAGATCGTTGAAAAAAAAAACGTTATAAATTAAAACTGTGTCAACCATCTAAACCAGGACTTTTATTATTGCTCATACCCTTTAAAGCACCCAGAAGGTCAGTCGTGTTGAATTGGCGTACAAAATCATCCAATGATATCTTGTGTAGTTTTGTTACCGTATACCGCTATAAAAATCCTGGATTTCTTCTAAAAATCCTTGTTTGTAGATTTTAAAATACATCAGAAACTCACAATTTTCGAAATAGATTGTTTGCAGATTTAGAGAGACACACTAGAAAGTTAACCGGAACACACTTACATGCCGTGAGCATCTCCAGAGCGGATCGCTTCCTTGTTCAGCCGACAAGTAGCCCTAGATCTTTGGGTGACAAGTCACGCTAGCTGGGACACCGCATGTAGACATTTCAAAAAAATTGAACAGAGCGGAAAGTAACCGGAAAACACCTACATGCAGTGGCCTCCACGTGAAGTTTGTACCGGCTAGAACACTAAGAGCACACCAGAAAGTTAACCGGAACACCCTTACATGCCGTGGCCTGCAGTAATGTCGGTTCTTATCATAGTAGCTACTACTCTAGAAAGTTAATCGGAACACATTAACATGCAGGGCACGCCCAACTTAAAAATTGCCGGTTGTTATCACATTAACTACGACTCTAGAAAGTTAACTGCAACACACACATGCCGTGGCCCGGCTAGGTAGAAAGTTCCTGCCGTGGCCCTGGTGTAAAGAGTTTCGCTGCCGTGGCACGGCTTGGATTCCAAGGTTTTATAAAATTATAAAATGCAATCATTTTTCAGTAAGTATCAGATGGCGCAGTGGCTACGACAGTGCCCAAGACCAGACGCAGGACCAGCCGCTAGGATTCCGGATTTACAGGTCGAGTCCTCAGTCAAGGTGATTTTTTTTTTCTTTTTCTTTTTGTCATACCTATTTTTTGTTCTCCCCCAGCCTTTTTTTTTTTTCCCCTTGGTGAGGGGAAATGCCTGAGGGTGGGGGGGTATATTTGTGGCTTCTTTGTCTATCCGGACTTAGAAAATTTCAGCGGGTTGTGACATTCCGCTGCCGTGGCCCGGTTAAGTCAAGGGTTTACTGCCCGGGTCAAGGTTAGTGGTTGTGACCAGTAAGAGGTTAGAGGTTGGGACCGGGTCAAGACTTAGGCCGAACATTACGGTAAAACCAGGGTAAAAAGTTAAAAGAACACACCAACTTGTGCGGTAGTCTAAACCAATTCATCCGCAAGAAAGAAATGACCGGTAGCTTTCTAATTAAATTGTTGGTTACCTACCGGTTTCCGCAAAATCTACAGGGTGCGTAAAAAAAAAAACTTGAACCGATTGGGTCTGCCATTTTGAAATTTTTAAATAAGTATATATTCTAAGAGATACGTTGGTATATGTGGAAAGCCTATATTCATTATCTTTAATTTGCTGCAAAGATAATTCCAATCGAATAAGTATAGGCCGAGTAAGTCTTTTGAATCAAGGAGTCCGCTTTTTAAAAAAACCCCTATCCGGGATTCCCATTTGAATGCCACGGTTGGCCAACTAAGCAAGTGACTCCCAAAATGATGGTAAGGGTTAATGGCTATGTTTAAGTGAAATTAAAGTGTATTGGTGAAAAAAAAAAAGGATTGTTAAAAGATAGTGATAATGGAAGTTTATTGAAAATTTTTTTCAAGATGTAGCATATTTTGGTCTACCATATAGGACAATACTTTAATCCTCCAGAGGTTGTCACCGATGTCTGTCCTTTCAATGTATTGATTCATTCAACTCCTCCAGAAACTGATAATGTATCAAGTAATTTATGTTTCAATTATTTTTAGTGTGTTAGAGATAGAAACGTTTTAAGAGGGCATCGATGATTAATTGTGACTAATTTTTATGGGGTTACATTGCATCACATTTTATTGCAGTCATAAATATAAATAGCCGATTTCTCTGGACCAACTGATTGGCCTCGCGGACACCGTTCTTGGTAGTGTGGATCCGTGGACAGAGCGCAAAAAAAGTACTGATTCAAAACAAACTGTAGCTCGAGGCTATAACCTACACCGATGGCGAAGAGCTTTCAGCAAATTTAAACGACAATGCAAATAAGACTTCAGATGATGCCACATATGTTAGACATATTTATCTTAAAAATCAAATGCGGACCGCAAAAAGGGGTCAAGTTTTTTTGACTCACCCTGTATTTAGGATTGGGTGTTTTATGGGTTATATCTAAATGTTAGAGAGTGCGTATCATGCCGGTTTCTGACAGCCAAACTCGCACCAGTCAGTTGAGGTTAAGTATGAGCCATCGCCTATAAGGTTGCTCTAAGGATAGAAAAGTAGCCGCGCCCAGAAAAAGTATACTATAAGAGGGTAGTCCAGAGTTCAGAAAATGAACTAAATCCAGAGCGGACCGCTTCCTTGGTCAGCGGTAAATCGCTCTAGATAATGAACCCAACTCTTGGGTGAAAAGTCACGTAGCCGGGCCACGACATTTACGTAGCCGGGCCACGGCATGTAGCGGTAAATCGCTCTAGATTATGAACCCAACTCTTGGGTGAAAAGTCACGTAGCCGGGCCACTGTAGCGAGATTTTTCAAGGAGCGGACCACTTCATTGGTCAGCTGAAAATCGCCCTAGATCTACTAAGCGAACCCTTGGGTGAAAAGTCACGTAGCCGGGCCACGGCATGTAGACATTTCAAAAATGAACTAAGTCCAGAGTTCAAAAAATGAACTAAGTCCAGAGCGTACCGCTTCCTTAGTCTTCACCTGGAAGTGGCCGGTGGACTTAAGAGGAGCGGTCTCGCTGATGCTGAATGCTAGTTCAAAAAACGACTAAGTACAGGAGACCAAAACTTGATTAAGTCAGGTAGGGGGCGCCCTACTCAAAATCTCAATCGTCAGGTTCCATCAACGTGTAAAATTTTCCAGTACGGAGTTAGGTACGTAAGGGATATACATGTAGGTTTAATATTGTATGTAGGCTGTAGCATTCCTGATGGTGGAATGTGTGAATGTTTGTGCGTTTATTTGCAAGTGAATAAATGTCCATTGGGGCAATTTGAAAAAAAAAACAAATGTGTTAAAATTAAGAGCCCTACACTCTTAAAAATACCTCTTTAAATATGATCTTACGAGTTTCTAGTCAAAGAAAAGTTTTCCCACTCAAATTTTACTAGAAATTCTCGTAAGATCGTATTTCACTCGGCACCTAGTCAAAAGTGATGAAGCATTTTAAGAGTGTATACACAATAAGTTAACGACTGAATAACGACAATGTTACTCTTATTTAAAGCTTGTGCTTTGCTAGTGATATAATTCCAAATATATTATAGTCTGATTTTTTTATTCCTGTCAGTAAACGTATATTGTCGATGGTACGAATTCATTTGGAGAGAGATGTGTTGAGATCAAATCTAAAAGCCGCATTAACAGCTGAAATGCTCAACGTTGTTCAACAGAATAAGATGCTTTAACCCATATTACATGAAGTTTTTGTATCGAATATGTAAAGGCTTCATACCAGAATCAATTGAATTGATTGTCGTTGAGTCTGAGATACGATATAGATTCCTTTGTTTGGAGTCAATCAAAGAACGGATAAAGTTTCAGGAACATCAGACCGGTTGAACCTCCTAACCTTGAGGAGGATTAGGCCACATAGATATTGTAGTTCGCTATGAGTGACAAAAACTCTTACTTAGAATGATTGGACCAAGATATCAAACGTTATTTCTGGAACAAGACGAATGTAAATGTATCAGATTTTCTAATATTCCTAGTGACGTCAAAGAATGTTGAATGCTCAGAGTTTGTTCAAGTTTGGTGTTTGGAATTTTTCATGCATTTGCCTTGCGGTTTATTTTCAATCGTGAGAAAAGGGACATTTTTTTATTATGGCCTTAATCTGATAATGGAATTTGGGTAAAGCATACAACCTCTCAGAACGAATGGAATCATCGACACGCCCCAAAAACTTTTTAATGAACTGACAGGAATAAAAAATCCTACTATAACGCATTTTGTTTAAACGCTATCTTAAATTACGAACAATTCTAAAATAAAATTCCGTTTAGTTAAATAGCCTTTTGGAATACTGGCCTGTGAATTCAAAATTATACACGCTAAGACAATTATCTTTAGAAGAGATTTTGCTGTAGACAAAATCATATCAGATTGAATGTCTGCTAAGTATTATGATTTTTTGCTGCAGGCAGTTCTGATGAGAAATCTAATTTAGCACAAAGGGCGTTTTAAAAGTTTTCAAATTGTGTTTTTGATACAAGGCGGTATGTTTTCTTCCATGAAAATGGAAAACATTAATTTAGTTTTTCATTTAATAAATCGTTTCCAAGACACTTTAAGATCAACCAATATTTTATTTTCCACCTCTCACCAATCAATATTCCCCCAAAACGTGATTTCTAAAACTGCCTGTGGTAATAAGAAAAATCAAGCAATCACTTTGCGCGCCGCTGGGAAGAGCAACAATCTAGAAAATCAGAGACGCACACTAATTGAGTTGCCATAGCTGACGTGTAGGTTTATTCCAACCTTGCGAGTACAATTTTGTTTCTAAGGTACGTTTTCGTTTCTTCTTGCACCCAAAAGTATGGAAAATACGTCAGTTAGGAGTGAATTTGAACCCAGTAATAAACTGAGTGACAGTCCAGGGTGGTATTGGTTTCGCCTTGTATTTATCGTACTTACAGCATTTTTACAGTTGTTTGGCAATACCATATGCGTGATTGTGCTCCATCGAATGAAATCCATCCCGTCGAACAATCGGCCTGCTGCTGCTTTTTCTTCCGTTGAGATTTTGGAAGAAAAAAAAAAAAGAAAAAAAAACAGGTGTTGTCTCTTGTGTAAGCATTGCTCCGGCTGTACTTGGTACATGGCCCTACAAGAGACTTTAAGGTGTACTATATATCTGTAATTCAGCTCTTCTGACAATAAGTGCCTGTATTTTGGTGATCGGTGCCCTAGACCAGTATATCGCCATTAAAAAACCACTACATCATCATTTAATTATGACGAAAAAACGCCTACTAGCCATTTGCTTCATTTGTAGTCTTCTCGGCTGTGCCGTTCCTGTCTACGGTTTCTACTCGCTTCTTTGAAGTATGATCCGAATTTGTTGATTTGCTTTCCTTATCAGAACATGGAGATATTCGAGATACTGTGGGCAACCTCTGTAGTTTCTAATAGTTGAAATACTTGTAAGTATAATCTGTCTATTTACATATATTTTATGTGTTCGCGCAACTACACGCTCAAATCGCGCAAGAAATGTCCATTGGTAATGAAAGTCGGATAAACCTGAAAGCTCTACGAATGATGTTTGTTTTTCGATATTCGTATATTTGTGCCATAGTTCCTGTTTTCATCATCTTATGCATTTCATTAAGTGCTACTCACTATAAACCTCCACTCAATTTGATTTTTTTAGTATTTGGCTCTACCATTCCTACTCTTGGTGGAACGTAACCGGTCTAGTTATTACTAACTCAAGCTTTCGGCATTTAGCGGTGGACACTATACGTAGTCCATTAAGTTCCGTCATGCGCTTTAGGACTTGTGCAGTAGTCTTGACGGAATGAATAGCAATACCTCATTTGCATCAATGGGACTTCCTAATGAACGTCTACCAAAATAGTTGGGTTGGACTTGGATGCCAAGTCTATTCATTCGTTTTTGTTTCATTTGGTGATTGGGAATGGTGGGCTGGGAATTCTTTTCAGTTGTATGGAGGAATTCACCCAGAAATGAATCGATAAGGATTGCTACTGTGATGTTCAAGCGGAAGCAACAAATGTTCTATAAAAACACGCGCTATATTTTGTTATTTAAATAGTTATTTAATATTAAGCTCACTGCATATTTAGGGATGAATCGGATTTTTCGTTTCATACAGTCATGTGAGTATAACGACCATAGGATCCCGTGTTAACAAAAAATCCGGATCCGTAATTTTTAACAAAGTTGTGATTTCTTTATGAAAAAAAGGACTTTCATTTGAGTGATTAGTATATGGACAAGCATTGTGTATATAAAATACATCACTACTTTTTTGGAACGCCCGTTCCGGAGAGCGAGAGATAGTGAGTGAGAGAGATAGAGAGAGAGAGGATATAGAGAGAGGGTGGAGAGAGAGATGGCGCATGTGTGTATACTTTGTGCAATTTAACAAAAACGGATGGAGAAAAAACTTGATTAAGAAGTCTATAGACACATATTCAATTTAATACTGCTTTGGTTTTTGATGTAATTGAAAACACACAACCACAACAAGGATCCACAGACAAATTCGTTGCGATTAAATTTGCTAAAACGCACCGTCAACAAGCGCCAAGCATTTGAGACAAATGCGAGGTTTGCGGTGAACTTTAAGCGTTGCTGGAATGAGCAGACTTGACAGAACTCATCTAATACACAACCAATGCAAGTGTTATAATACCGGCGATGCGATTGTGGGTATACACATTAATGACTTTACCAATTTCGATTTCCTTTGTTCGTTGTTTACTGAGAGGCCGTGAAATTTATTTAGGACACGAATTGAAATCCATTCCGTCGAACAATCGCTTGCTACAAGCTTTTTTTTTTCGGTCCATGTTAGATTTTCGGAAAAGTAATCGCTCTTGCGTAGCATTGCTCCGGCTGTACTTGGTACATTGCCGTAAAGGATATAGGCTAGCGGGCAAGTTCTCATAGCGTTTACTAATGTGACGCACCCCTTACATGTACATAATTTTGTTAAAACCCCTTGTCTAAAATTTATCAATCCAGTCTACTCGGTTCTCACTTCTAGTATGTGCCATTTTTCGTGAAAAGAATTTAATATGTCATCATCATTTATGCACTGATATCAGTACTATGTTTATACGCATGATTCATTGACTCCAGCAATTAATGGGGCTATTGACTAAGTAAATCCGCTCGTATTGAAGAAACAAAACACTTTTCATCCCTGAGTGCTGACATACTAGAAACCTCCACTTCAATTTGATTTTTTTAGTGTTTGTGGGGCTCTACCATCCTACCTTGGTGGAACGTATCCGGTCTATTATTACTAACTCAATCTTTCGGCATTTAGCGGTGGACACTATTCGTAGTCCATTTAGAAAATTGCTTGCTTGTTGCGGTTTGAGTTGCTGTCTGCAGTTCCACACATCGACCTTAGAGCTTCCAGATGTTAAGTTCTTCTTCTTATCGTGTCCAACAACTGTGTTCTCAAATATGATCCAGCCAGAGATGGTTAAAGGGTCTGGCTGCTTCACTGAATTCCGCAAGGTCCTTGTTTTGTGCATTGTTGCTCGCAAGCGTGGGCGACCAAAGGTGTTCCTTTGTCCTGTGGTGCTGTTCCCAACCACAGGTCGTAATCCTGAATCTTCCTTCCAAAGCCCCACTTTCTTGAAGGAAACCTTTAGATCGTGCCAGTTCTGGTTCTCATCTATTGAGGCATCGCCATTCAAACCATGAGGAGTCAGCTCCAGGTGGGATAATGCCTCACCAGGTTCAATACCGATAGATTTTAATTGGTTGATGGCAAGTCTTTCTTTCCATTCTTTCCACAAGGCGACTCTCTTAACCACCTCCTGCGGACTGTTGTTCGAGGTTGGACTTTGCTTAATAAGCTCTCCTGGATTTAAACGGTTGGCAGCAGGTATCTGTCCAGCATAGGGTGCTTCACATTGGATAATTGGCAGCTACGACGCTCTTGCGTGCTCGCTACGCTACGACGGATGTCTGGTGAGCAATTCCTGCTAGGATGTACAAGGTTTTCCGTTGGTGTTGGACGGAGGCTCCTGTGATAAGCCGGCAGGAGGCATTAACGCTGGATCAGCTTCTTGGCATGGGTTGATCTTTCCCATACATGACAGGCATACTCTGCACAGAGTAGCACAGAGTAAGTGCCGTCCGATCTTCGGGTATGTGGGCGAGCACCCCATCTTGTGCCAGTGAGTTTGTTCAAGATGTTATTGCTTGAGCATATTTTACTCTTCGTTTTCTCCCCCCGGATGTGGGTCTTATAAGAGAGAAAGAGTGCGGTCCAAGGTAACTCCTAGGTAGACAGGGTTCACAGTGCTCCAGGGGAGTTCCAGACCAGGTAACTTTTAAGCTGACGTTTTGCTTCAACGGTGCGTAAGATGGAAAGCAACACCTGTGTCTTAGATGGATTTGCACGTATGTGTTTTTCTTCGTAATAATAAGGAGTGAGTTCATCCAAAGCTTTGGAGAGTCTCTCTTCAACCACTGTGAAGTCGGCATCTTGTGCGCTAATTCCAAGATGTCCCTGCATAAATAAAACGACAGGTTCCTACACTCCTTAGTTGGTCGTTTGGTATATATGTTGAACCGGAGAGGTGCCAGCACACTCCCTTGTGGTAGACCATTCTGGAGCCTACGCCATCGGCTTTCTTCGCTCCTAGCTGAACAAAGAACAGATCCTGTTGCCAGCAATCCTCGGATAAGCTCAGTCAAGCGGATGTCTGTAATTTCCAGGATCTTATGGAGTAGGCATCTGTGATTAACAGTGTTGTACGCTGTTGATAGGTCGACGAACACAGCTCCGGTTACCATAACCTTCTCGAAACCATCCTCAATGTGTTGAGTTAGGGTGAGTACTTGGCTTGTTAATTGTTGATTTGCCTGGCCGGAAACTTGCTTGTTCTTGGTATGAGGTGTTCGTCTATCACAGGTGCGATACGACTTGCGCAGGTGTGTGGTGGGGGACGTTCAAAGAGCTGTAGGTATGGGATAAGGAGTGATATAGGTCTGAAGCTCTTGGGTTGGATGGATCTTTCCCATGCTTTAGGAGTGCCATACATAACATGTGCTTTCCTCCCGATTTTTGGGAACCTGTGGGAAAATAAAGGCAGCAATTGTAGAGCTCAAGAAGCCCATTCCTTTTGCTACTGGGCCAAGATTTTTTAGTTGTCAGTTAGAGATGTTGTCAAGGCCTACTGCTTTAACTGGTGTAGGTTAGCATACCAGATTCAATTCGTCCATGTTGAAGGGGCGAGTGAAACCAGCAACAACCAGGCGCTAACAAACCGATACCCATGATTATTATGCATCTGGTGTGCAATACTGCTAGTGCGATTAGAGCGTACCGCCCAACACTCACACTACGCAAAAATATTGGGGCAAACTCGTCAAGCAATACTCCTTTATGGTGTTTTGACGCCATTTTTAATAATATTTTGCGTCAAGTCAGCTTCTTCTTGCCGACACTAATAACAATATGGATGACTTTTTCTGGCTGAGTGATAACAGAAAATATCGGGCTATCAAAATTCAGGTGTCTTCGACTGCCTGATATTTGATCTAGGGTCGGGCGATATTTTCTGTTATCAACCACAAGCCATTACAATATTATATAAGTCACAGCCGATTTTTAATTTACCTTCTGCCTTCACAAAATACAAAAAAAATCACTAAATCATGCAGATGGCAAGCAATCATAAAAGCTTGAAACTGCCACGATGAAAGACGTCATATGACTTGTCAAAATGCGAACAAGGCATCGTTTATAGCTGTGTGTCTTCGGAAGGACAGGTTCTCAAGTTTCATTTGCCTAATTCGAAATAGTGTATGTATACATCCGAATCCTGAGGTAGTGTGGCACCCACAGAGAAGTCGGTTTTGAACGTAGGACCAAGTGCCGTACAAATACTTCAAGGATCGCTGTAAGCATAGCATTAGCATTAGGTCATTATATAATGTTAGAATATTGGAACATTGTAACCATTATATGGCTGTCTACGCTGACGTCACGGTGAAGTTATAGTGCGCCATTTGTGGTGATGATTCCCATGGGCCGCCCTGTACACTGCCATAAAATGCGCCGATTTTTTACCAGAAGTAATAGCAAGAGACTGGAATGGTAGCGCTGGTTAGTAAATAACATGCACATTTTAGAATGCCTATTCGTTTCACTTGGAGGTAGAAACAATCAAAGAAATGGTCATAAAGGGTGCCAAACGCAAACGGCTTCTTAGAAACACACGTTTTGTTTTCAACTCCGATGAACCAGGGCTGCGATGAACTAAGATTCGGATTTGTTAGAAAGTACGTGCAGTGTTGTGTGTGCCGGTGATACTGAGACAAAGAGGTAAATTGGCGGTTATAAAGGATAAGCACCGGCCCGTGACCCGGATGCGTAGAAAGGCCCTATATTAACAGAATTTTAGCCACTTTGAAATGTAAAACCTGTCTTTTTAAGAATTCGGCTACTTTGCTCTCTGCAAGCTACACAGCAAAACATATCGCATTTTTTTCGAATTTGCATACCAATGATGTCACTGCCTGATATATATTTGTATTAAGTGCATTTAAAGGTGTTTTAGTCATTGTTCACTAGATATACTTGAGAAAGCTCACAAAACTTTTACCCAATGCTCAGATTGTATTGAAACTGGTCATAAGTTGTCTGTATGTCTCACAAGATCCCAAAAGGTATTATTTTCATGTGCGACATTTTGGTTGGCTAATTAATAAAATGAAGCAAGGGTCGTACCATGGTTATGGGGGGTCACCAAAACTTCCCCTGGATGTCGCAATGGTGTTATTACCAAAACAGTTAATAGTATGGGGCGGTGTGTTGATGGTTTGAGATTTGTTGGCTTTTTTGCTTCAATTGGAATTTTTGGTCTTAAAATGTAGATAATGGTCCTAGGAATCCAAATCAAATTGTTACCATTTTTTGGTCCCTTCCGTTTGGCGGCCATCTTGGTTTTCAAAATGGCTGCCATTTTCAACATATTTTGCTCTATATCTCGACTTCTGAGCAACATAGAAGGCTCAAATTGGTGGCAATACCAATGTTTGTGATGTCAAGGAGCACAACTATCACATCGAGAAAGTCGCAGATAGTTTCCTTCAGGAGGTCATCTGGAATTTCAAAATGGCCGCCATTTTCAACATTTTTGACTCTATATATGGACTAATCAACATAGAAGGCTCAAGCTGGTGGCAAACCCCATGTTTGTGATGTCAGTGAACGCAAATATTACATTAAAAAATCACAGATTGTTTCCTTCAGGCGGCCATCTTGAATTTCAAAATGGCCGCCACTTTTAACATATACTTATATATCTGGAGATCTGAGCAACATGGAAAGCTCCAATTGGTGACAATACCCATGTTTGTGATGTCAAGGAAGACATATATTAGAAAGTTGCCAATTATTTCCTTCTGGCGGCCATCTTGAATTTCAAAATGGCTGCCATTTTTTAATGTATACTTCGCCCAATATCTGGCAACACTGAAGGATCCAATACTCATGTTTGTGATGTTTAGGAAAATATATATTTCATCCAGAGAGTCGCAGATTGTTTCCTTCTGACAGCCATCTTTAATTTCAAAATGGCCACTATTTTTACATATACATCGCCCGATATCTGGCCTTATGAGCAAGATAGCTCAAATGTTCCTTCCTAATCAGATATACATCCTATTTTTTTTCTCTCAATTGCCCCAATGGGCATTTATTTACTTGCAAATAAATACACAAACATTCACACATTGCACCATCAGGAATGTCCAATACAACATGTACAATTTAGACACTGCATGTATAAGCAGGCATAGTAATAACTTAGAGGTGTAAAAATGTAGAATCCTAAATACTAATATTACTGTTTAAAACAGCACCGGCACATTTAATATAAAATATAAATACCCTTCAATATACTTATCAAAAACTATCCAAAAAACTATCCAATACCCCTAAAAATAGTACTAAAACAAGACACAAAAGGATACCAACCAGCCACAAAGGGTAAGTAGCCTAAGAATCAAATTCAAGTGTACATGTATGACCTCT